>OX411559.1:15493889-15712786 GCA_948146395.1 Fragum whitleyi
CATGATTATATTAAACTTTCTCGTTTCAGACTTATTCGAAGCTACAGAAGGTTCCGAAAGTCACAGATCAGGCTCTCAGATTTATGCCAGTCTATGTCTATATAAGAGAAAGGAAAAAAGAGAATATCTTAGGATATGGTCTGAGTAATTTATTATTAAAGAAACGTATTGAAACATGTTGTTTGGCGCAAGAAATGCTTTTTTTGTCGTGGGCGACCAAGTCAGTGTGAGCAAAACTTGCAGTCTAATTTTGAATAATATTTGGCCAAAAAGCATTTCATGTTTATTCCGGTATTGTAAAAGCAAATGGAAGTCCTTTTCGTGACGACTGTATAGTCCGTTTGACTTCTATATGGACCAACATTTCGCCTAAAATCTCAGAAATGAATTAATGAAATGTATTTTTTTCTTGTCATTTCATATTTTCCATCTTATACCATGACGAATCATGTTTTTCAGAATTTTTGAATGTAAAATAATATTTTTGTCCGTCCGTCTACATGTTAATTTCCAACCTTTCATACTAGACTGGTGGTTTAGACCGAAAATTTTCGAAGTGTGAGCACTTTTGCGGCATATGGTCTCACTAGCCTTAATAGCTTCGGCAACCACCCCTGAACAGATTTTGCCCTGTTGCCCCCCAAAAAATATCTTTAATGAGGTCACAATTTGGGTCAAAGGTCACTTAGTTCATTTCACGTAAGCGAATTCTATGGGTATAATTGTTTTAGATATGAGATTAGTCTTTGAAAGGAAAAAAAACTTTATCAACATCAGTTTATATTATAGGGCCATTTGTTCCTAATTTGAAAAACATTTGGTGTTGGGTTATATTATGTACGGTCATATTTTTAACCCTTAACTCGACTAAAAATGCTGACTTACCTTGCTATACAGACTACTGCTTTATGATTTTAGACAGAAAGCGTTGTTCGAAATTGTATAGACCTATGTTATCATTTATTTCGTATTTTGAGGATGTCTTTAATTCATTAACATGTTAAAAATGCTGTCTCAAAAAAAAATACAAAACGTTTGTTTGTTAATGACGTTATACTTTTCAGCGTATAAAAGGGATAAATCGGCCTTAAGTATAGTACATATAAGTACATATGTTTCGACAAACAACATGAGATTGTGTAATAAACAAAGTGAATTATTAAAAAAAAGTATGTCAAGTTGTGATTTGAAGGCTCTGGTAGAATAAGATAATAATTCTTTAATC
Source organism: Fragum whitleyi (assembly GCA_948146395.1). Classification (NCBI taxonomy): domain Eukaryota; kingdom Metazoa; phylum Mollusca; class Bivalvia; order Cardiida; family Cardiidae; genus Fragum; species Fragum whitleyi. The sequence continues at coordinate 15,495,115 of OX411559.1, forward strand.
CTTCTATTTTTTTCAAATATATGTAAAATGCGTTACCCATTTTTATTAGATTTAAAAAACATACAATATATGAAGCTATCAAAGTTTAGAACTTCTTTCATGTTCTTATTTCAATGTTTCTTTTTATTTTCAAAAATGTCTCGAACACAAGAAAATTGTTTGCCATTCGAATATCATTAAAAGATAAGTGTAAGTAACTATATTTTACGCTGTTGAAACCCTAGTTATTAACATTGGCATCTCAAAAATTACTCGCAGCTCATTAAATATGTTATATTTAAGTGAAATATATCAATGAAAGTGATTTACGTCTTCAAGGATATTTATTGCATTGGATTGAACAACAACATAATATTTTTTCTTAGTGAGGTAAAATATGTGTAATTTACGTTACCCATTAAATCTTTATTTGATAATTAGAAGAAACGTTATAATTGTATTTCATTGAATGCATATCTTAGTTCCGTTTATTTATTTCAAATCTATATTATGTGGATCTCGCGCCACAATTTTAATTGGCGCGAACCATTTGTTTGTAAGGTACGTGTAATTTATGTTTTACATTTTTTAACGTATAGAAAACTTTTCCAACTTTATCCACCTTAACAAACATATGAACACTCAATTAATGTCTTTTCACGGCCACGAGAGAAGAGATTCAAAGGCTTGAAACCAAATGCTGCCCACTTCTAGATCTGGGCTGACTGGCCTTGGCTATAGTTTCGTGCCCATAAACAGTGTCGGTGATGTAGGGCTCGAATCACGAGTCGAGCGCCTTTATTATGCACAAGAAAAACGAGACAGTAAAGATAAAATTGAGATACTTTAATTCGAAAAATTTTCTTTCGTATTTTCAAATATTCATTACTACTGTGTATCAAGTAGAATACTAGAAAATAGATTCAATGTACGAAAAGTATAACGATTGAAAAAATGTATAGGTTAGCAAATTACAGCAGTATGTAACAATATTGAATTGAGAACTGCAAAAGGCAATCTCAAAGACACCACTTAATATCTTATGTGAATATATAGACGAAAAAGTAACATAATCCGTAGATAACTAATAATAAATAATTAAAATAGCAAAGCTTTATATTGTAATTAATTTCAATTAGAACAATTTACGCTAACCTTTCCTCCTGTTGAAATGAATATCTGTTATAATGTGTTGTTTTGACAAACATTGTTCTATACGTGTATCATATGTTTTTCCGAAATCCAATTGCATCCTACTATTTCAAGTATATGTAAGGCTACATGTAATTACGACGAAAGCTTGTTTACGGAACTATAATCTTTAATATATTTTAACCGCAATCTTACGTCTGTATAGTTACACTAATAACGCACAGTGCTACTTGAGTGTCGTTCAAATTTCTACCACGTCAGAAACGAAATTGGACTTGACTGAATGTAAAAAGCTCTTTTATCAGGGTCTTATATGTATTTTTTCGCTGCTCAATTCGTCGAATGAAACCGAATTCGAGATATTGTCTTTCCACACCGGCTGTTGGATGAGCCGTTAATTAACATACGTTTTTCTTAATAATTGATCGACTGTTGTTCTGTGTGGTCAACCTAGGCCACATTATTTTCGAAACAACCGGTAATGTTGTTGCGCATAATTAATGATTCTTTTTCGCGTATAAAACCGAGAACTTTGATTTTTTTTTCCGAAACGCAATTTTTATTTGAATCGATACATAAATATTGCTCTACTAAAGTTCTTTTTTGTCCGAAAGGGCAACTTTTGATCATAAAGACCATGTTTTTCGTTTAATCCGGAATTCAAATATCGTTATTCATTAAAGGATCAACGTATAGAGCTACCAAGGTTTCACCGTAAGTTAGACCACGCTTGAAGCAGATCGACCAATCAGAGAACAGTATTTCAAAAGTATATTTCACAGATACAACTCCGAACGCTGTATTTACAGATATACGGTTGTAGTGTGTCTTGCACGTGAATCTCCACAGGTTTTGGTAGTCGAGTCATTTTAAAAAGATGACGAGCATTTTATACAGCTTTTTTTTCCTAAAAACTTTCGACGGCCGCAAAAGTGCAAAAGATCTGAAAATGGTAACGGAAATAGATTCATGCTTGAATTCAGCATATTGTCACTTGATAAGAGTAATGTCAAAGCGAGAATTACTCTTTTTCATTATTTAGAGGTTCGGGTAAAAAATACAGATAGTGTAAGAAAATCGTGGTCTAAGTCAGATAGAAAATCTCGTGCCGTGTTATATGGGAAAAAGACACTCGCTAACGCTCGTGTCTATTTCCCATATACCACGACACTCGTTTTCTATCCTATACATATATCCTTTCGGCTGAAAGTGATCGGTTTATCATCCGAGATAATTTTCTAATTATAATATTGGCAGTTTTCAATGATGCCCAACTTTAAAATGGTATCGTCTACATTTAAGCCTTGTTTACATTTGGCTTATGGAGCCCGTACGGCGCCCGTAACTCGCAGTAACCCTAAAATCGTGCAGTGCCCGTGCGGCGGCACACGGTGTCTATGTGATCATCGCACGGCTTTACGGGTGCCGTGGACCCTTGCGATTTTGTATAAAAAATGTTATACAAGTTTTTAAAAATCGCAAGACCGCAAGGAGACCGTAGCTTGTAGACTCGTCGTAGAGGCATCGCACGATCGCCGCACGGACATGGAATGGCCACCGTGCGATATTTTGCCTGCAAATCTTTAACGGATCATCCTACGGTCCTCGTGCGGGTACCGTACGTTGATCGTTTGCCGCTCGGTTTACAGTGTAAATAGTTAACAAATCGCACGGTCTCCGAGCGATGGGTTCGCACGATTATCTTGCGATCGCCGCACGGGCACCTCAATGATTCTCGTAATAGCTTTATGAAAACTCGTGTGGAGACCGCACGATTTTGTGAACACATACGCCGTAGAAAATAAAATCGTACGATGCCAAAAATATCATTCAAGAAATCGCAGGCTGCGATATCGTACGGCGATCGTGGGAAATGTAAACTAGGCTTATCGAATTAATTCACATAGAGTAAGAAATAAGCAATACGGGTGGGCTGCACTCATATAAAAAATGTAGTATTATGGGTGTATAAAAAGAAATAAAATAAGATGCATTTTCACGCTTCTGTCCTGCTAGAAATTGATTCCTACTCAATTAGCAATAGAACAAGATTATGCTGATATAGAACAAAGGTTTAAACCGTTTTAGAAAATGGTAGGACCAAATTTCGTAGAAAATACAATTACATTCGTTACGTTTTTCCTCCGCGGTAACATACATCGGTCGATTACAAAGGCATTAAATATTCTTTCATGATTTGTCGTGTTTTGTAACAAAGGTTTTATGAGAAATTTGTCATTACAAAATTACAAAATCAAATGAAAGTCAAAACTGTAATACTGGCGAATTTTAAAACCGAAATTCTGGGATATAACGTATTTTACCAATAATTTCTTTACGTCTATTATTTGCATTCATTCACTTCGAAATTTATTAAAACTTTCTTAGCTACAGCTTAATTGATCAGAATTATTATTATCAAGTGTATTGCTAAAGTTGTCAGGTGAAAAGCCCAATAACATTTCCTATGTTGAGTATTTAAACGTAACGTATTTTACAATTGGTTTTCATGATAAACCCGGTAACAATTATAAACATAATATTAGGTTGCGAAAAAGTTATATTTACCCAAAATAAAAAGAACACAAAAATGTTTTTAAAGAATACAAATTATAAGCCACACTGAAGTTTGCTGTATGGAGTATTTAAAAGTAACGTATTCTACTATTACACGGATAGTCAGAGGATAAGTGCTTGCAATTATTGATATCATTTTCGATTATAAAAGACTTATATTCACCAAAACCAGATAAAGATCACACAAAAAAATCGCGCAAGAAAAGCTTACGACAAATTAGTTTTTTATAGGTTTGACTGAAAAAAGGAACACAGCCTTTCATTTGCCTCCTTTAAAAACTGATAATAATGACAGACAGGTGGACGACTATATCAAGGTACATGTAATTATGTATGATGTTGAGAAAACAATAAGTATATAGATTAAAGGCATAACAATGTGATTCTGATACGCACAGCTTACAAATGCCCATCATTTATAGCGTATATGCTATAATTATTGAATTTTACTCCCTTTAGAACTTATGACCTTTGACCTCATTTAATGACCTTCATAATGATTTTTCGGTTGGGCAACAGGCAGATTCTGAAAGAGAAGATGTTACTCTTCAACTTAAGCCCTGTTGCCCTTCATGCCGCGAAAGTGCCCACAAACTTGATTTCTAGCGCACTTATTCCAATTATGACCGCCTAACTATACCTTCTTGTGTTTGTATTAAACGGAACAGCGAATTGTCTATCCAAAAGTAGTTCTGATTTGCATAGGGGCCGAGTCAAAAGTGTATGAGTCGTTATGGTATGAAATCGAGTATTTTTATAATATCAATTTTGTCGAAGATTTTTAAATTTTAGGGATATTAAGTCTGAGTGTAATCGCTCTTTGTCTAAAAACCGTTTGGCTAGATAAATGATAATTGTTCTTATCTATTCTGAAACGAACCCCATATGTACATATTAAGACCAATCAAAAAGCATTATTTAACGAAGTCGTTGTGAATTTCACGAGGAAAACTAGATAAGCAGGCCAGTAATAACGGTACAATTCTCGTGATATTTAAGTTTAGGATGACATGACCGTCGATATGCTAATTAGCATGTTCAAATAAGGAATAATGGACATTTCTTCTGTCAATTGTTTAGTATTAAACCACGTGTTTATACTATATATTTATATCTTGTTCCGACCCAACAGCATTTTTCACCCCTCGTGTTTAAGAGTGTAAAGTACGAAAATATTAACATTAACTAGATAGACAAAATCATTATTTCCAAGTCATTTTATTTTCCAAAAATATTTTTTGGAAAGGTAATAGACTGAAATTAAGATTTTACCACATACAAATTCTCCATTCAAACACGATTTTATGCTATTGATGATAAGGTCGGTCCAAAGAGAAGTCAAACGGACTATATGTCATGTAACACTTTGCCCCGGTAGATGTAACACTTTGCCCCAAAAGCCAAGGGCACTGTGTTACATTTACCGGTGTTTTTGTCTGCTTATAAAAATTTTACAGTATGACGAAATTGTTCTGTGATTTACCATCATTTTTTTTAGTTCGAAATTCGTTAAATTTTCGACTCATACAATAAATAAATTCAAAAGAGCTATGGTGTCGGAAAATGGTCGAATTGATTGATAATTGTAACACTTTGCCCCGGTCTCCCCTACCATAGAGTCTACTGGTGGCAGAAGTCTCACACGCCAGTTCCTGGATAGTGGATAAGGGAATTCTTGGGATCCAATGCGGATCTCATATCTCATAACCGTGGGGGGCTATTCCCATCTGGTTTACCAGACCTATATCCCACGTTGGGACAAGCACGAACAGTGAAGGGAAACACTTTTCTGAATCAAAAGTAACGCAGCAACGGGCATGGTTTGGCCTCCATAATGAGCTTGTGAATGTAGGGTCTAGAACGTTCATCTAACCTTTTCTGTGTCCGCATCAGTTGGATACTGACCCTGTTAGCCCGTTACCGTTCCTAACCTTTGTGAATGTAAACATGAACAGTCGGAATATGCATATGCTTTTTTATATATATGCTAGTATTTTAAACTTCATGCAATATTAGATATATTCAGAGATAACTACGAATTTTTTTAAATCCTTACAAGACCTCGGACTATTCTCTCGGAAGGCGCGAGTTTTTGTTTCGAGAATAGGCCATGAAAATTACTATGTTGGCGCGAAACTAATATCTTTTTCCTGGTATTTTTTCTTATTTTCAAGATTTAAAAAACATTTTCAAGCCCTGATAAAAATAATTGCATTTTAAAAAGAATAACATGTTACGTGTCTTAAAATATCAATGTTATCTGACCTCGGCTGTGAGAAATTATCATAACTCGACAGAGTCTCGTCATGATAAATTCTCCTAACCTCGACCAGATACCATTAACGTGTCATTCACCAAAAGGTGGGTCACGGAAGAATGAGCGTTTGTTTGAAATTTTCCAACAGCGGAGTAGGCCTATATATGTGAATCAGGTACGCTTGATATCTTGTAAATAGTTGACGATTTAAATAAATATGTTACTATATGAACACTCATTCAATATCTTATAAATCTGTCGATGACATGAATGAATAATACAGGGCGTTGTAGACTTGTTAAATAGATAAGTACATTATTCGACTGGATCTTTTGAGCTGCTAGCTATCATCTTTCACAAGGTTCTCAGTAAAAATAATCTAGACAATAAAAATATTACTCTTTACACGCACGGTTACAGTTTAAAAAATCGTGAAATTGACCAGGTGAATGATTTTAGAATTGAATTAAATGAGTTGAGTGAAATTTTTAAATGAAAGGAAAGTGAGATAATACCATACCGCTTATTGCGTTATAGAGCAAAATGAACGACATTTATTACCCCCCCCCCCCCTCCGCCCCCTAATGAAATATACAATCTATTTTTGATAAATAGATTTCTAAACCAATTAGACGCTTCCAAACAGAAAGAAAGTCAGATAAATCATGGAATTTATGAAGCAATTTGAATGTTGCTGTTGATAATTTTTCTTCATCATTCCACCATGCACGCATCGTCGCTATTTTGTGATACTATCCCGCGTTTAGCAAAAGTGAGCCATTGTTTAAAATTTTCCACAGTGGCGAACAGTTTAGAACACCATGAAATTGACAAGGTGAATGATTTTGGAATGAAATTGAATGAGTGTGATGAGTGAGTTTTGAGTGAAATTAAAGTGAGGTAATCCAATACCGCTAATTCTGTTCATGATGAACAAAATTAGGGATATTTATTACCTCCCTTTAAGAAAATATGCATAAAATTCTAAAAATAGCCCATATTTCTTCAAGAACCAATCAGGCGCTTATAATGTCCATGATGTCAGTGAAATTGGGATTTATTTCTTTTTATAACTACATTATTTTGAATGAATATGTTAATTAGGATAGCAATAGCTCTGCTGAAAAAAATGGTGGAGAGAGTACAGTCAGAGAACGAGCAACTAAATAAAGCTCTTTTTTAGTCATTTTTGAGCGCTTTGAGTGGGTTGAGTGAGTGTTTGAAATGAATGAAAGAGCGCTGGGTGAGTGATTTAGAATGGTTTTGATTGAGATTCACGATGTAACTAACTGTAAATTTTGACTCTGACACTCATCTTATCTTGTTTTAGTGGTTTTTTTTTTAAGAAATTCGGTATTATATGACCACTTTTCATATCTTCTACGTCGCTAAATGACAAGACTGAATAAAACTGAACATTGCAGACTGGTTAATTTGATAAGAACATCCTTCGATGGAATCCTTTGAGCTGCCAGATGTCACATTTCATAATGTTCTCAGCAAATGCGTCTAGACAATAAATTTACACCTTATCAACCTTCCGAAGCTAAAGTGTGAATGATTTTGGAATGAAACTGAATGAGTGAAATGAGTGAGTTTTTTTAAGGAAGATCAAAGGGAGATTAAACCATACCGCATATTTCGTTCAAAATGAACGATTAAAATGTTTTTTATTACCTCCCTTTAATAATATATACATACAATTTCCATAAATAAGTTTCCATGTTGCCATTCACGCCAATCATACGCTTCCTAACTGAAGCAAATTAGAAAAAAAAAATCATTGAATTTTTTGAGCGATTTGAATCTTGTTGTTGTTTTTTTTTTAGTATTCAGGTAGTGGAACCGTAACAGTTTCGCAAGATTTCGGAAATCGTGATCTTTCACAGTGTTGAGCGAGGTTTCCTAATGAAAATCATTAGAAAACCTCGGTTATCATTGTTAAAGTTCATTACTTACAAAACATTGCAGATCTATTACGGGTCCACTACCTTAAGTTTTTTTTTTCAAAAGGTGTGAGTGAGTGAGTGTTTGGAGTGCATTGAATAGGGCGCTGAAAAAAAGATTTGAGCCTGTGCGCGACATTTCCGATAATTTCACATGCATATAAAGGACATACATTTTAATTAATATACAACAAAACAGTAAATTTTATAATATTCACTGACCATTTGATGAGTGGACAAAACATTATTTATCAGCAAAGCGCATAGTGAAGACTCTGGTCAGACTGTGCAGCTGCACAGACTGGCCAGAGGCTTTACTTTGCGCATATGTAAAATTGTTGGAAATGTCACGCATATGCTCATTTGGAATTACTTTGATTGAAATAAGTGTCTTTTATACGATGTGATTAACTTTAACTGTAACAAGTGAAACAGGGGGTAATAAAAATCAAGCAGACAGACACGCTACAAAAGCATAGATTTAGAGTGTAGTAGAATTGAAATTCATTTGTTGGACGGCAGGCTACATTGAATAGATTTAAAGAGAGATAAAATTGATATTCATTTTTCGGATGGACACGCTACAAGAAATAGATTTAGAGTGTAGCAGAATTGATATTCATTTGTTGGACAGACACGCTACAAAAGCATACATTTAGAGTGTAGTAGATATGAAATTTATTTGTTGGACAGACAGACTAAAAAACGTGATTAAAAAGAGGGATAAAATTGATTTATTTGTCGGACAGACACGCTTCAATAGAAAACTTTAGAGATTAGTAGAATTGAAATTCATTTGTTGGACAGACAGGCTTAAATAATAAAAAAAAAGATTTAAAAGATGGATTAAATTGATATTCATTTGTCGGATAGACTCGCTACAAGAGAATATATTTAGAATGTAGTAGAATTAATATTTATTTGTTGGACAGACAGGCTACAAAAACTAGATTAAAAGGTGTATAATGGATATTTATTTGTCGGACAGACACACTACAAAAGCATAGATTTAGAGTTTAGTAGAATTGATATTCATTTCGTTGGATAGACACACTACAAAAGCATAGATTTAGAGTATAGTAGAATTGATATTCATTTGCCGGACAGACACACTACAAAAGCATATATTTAGAGTGTAGTAGATTTGATATTCATTTGTTGGACAGACAGGCTACAATCAATAGATAAAAAGAGGGATAAAATGGATACTTATTTGTCGGAAGGACAAGGTACAAGAGAATATATTAAGAATGTAGTAGAATTAATATTTTATTTGTTGGACAGACAGGCTACAATAAATAGATAAAAAAGGGGGTTAAAATGGATATTCATTTGTCGGAAGGACCCGGTACAAGAGAAAAGATTTAGAGAGTAGTAGAATTAATATTTATTTGTTGGACAGACAGGCTACAAAAATAGATTATTAGAGAGATAAAATTGATATTCATATGTCGGATAGAAACGCTAAAAGAGCATAGATTTAGAGTGTAGTAGAATTGATATTCATTTGTTGAACAGGCGGGATACAAAAAATAAATTAAAAGAGGGATGAAATTGATGTTTCTATGTCGTACAGACACGCTACAAAAGCATAGAGTAAGAGTGTAGTAGAATTGATATTCATTTGAGAAAAAAGATTATTAAATTCAAGACAAGTTTTCTTACTGCAAGATATCATGCATTGGAACAATTTTAAACGTTCATGAAAGTGTTTCAACCCTGCATACCGGACAGAACCCTTTCAAAACCAAATCGGAAATTAAACCCATTTTTAAAAGTAAAATATGTGTAAGCAACGCATCTGATTCAGAAAAAAAATATTTTCTCATAATTTCAAGAAAAATATTTATATATTTCTCGGAAGCAATTGTCCTCTTTTAAATATTTGATACATTCAATATTTCCTCAGGAAATGCCAAAACCTTTGTTTAGACCCGTAGTTTTACAATTTCAAATATCGTACCAAATCTCCCCTCTCATATGACATTCATTTTTAGCAATGTATTCAAGTCCTTTTTTAATGTAACCAAATGGATAAAAATACGTGTTTTGATATCATTTATATACATATACACGTATTGGTTTGAGTAATTACGTTTTGTAAAATCCGGGTTCACGAACATACGAACCATACGAAGTTGAAGCTCTTGATCAGCATAGGCAGATCAAGAGTAAAAAAAAAAACCCATAGAACATATTTTGTAATTGACCCTGTGCGCTATTAACCGAAAACTTGCCTGTGTTTCCATAGTATTGGCTGGTATTTGAACAGTATACCTGATTAAGTGATTATTTCTAGAATGGTATCTCTTATATATATATATATATATATATATATATATATATATATATATATATATATATATATATATATATATATATATATATATATATATATATATATATATATATATATATATATATATATATATATATATATATATATATAATACCCTTCTCAGACATCAAGATCTAATTTGATAAAAAGAATTTAGAGGTTTACAACCTTAACGTCGTCAGTACATCTTTGTTAAGCTGTATGAAAAACCATGGGCCAATATATGCCAACAAAGGAACTTATCTTTGATGTCTATAAAAACACCGTTCGGATGGTTTTGTACACTAACACCTTGTCTGATATTCTCATTGTAGCTATCATGAACGTCAGATATCGAAAAAAGCATAAGAAAATATTGAAGAAATAGAAATAACTAAATATTTTTATCAAACAAAAAATATTTTGGAAGTCAGATTTCCCGAAAATACTCTTTTATCATGATAGTTTTTGAAAGTTCGAGAAAAAATCCTTCATTTAATTATGGAAGAATACCGCTATAAATACGAGGGGGCTTTTAAAATGCAAAGGAACATACGCAAATTTTGTGAATCGAATGATTGACACCATAAGAATTCCCCAATTATACCAATAGTAACGCTCTCTTTTCTGGCTAATTCTTTGTCATATTGTGAGAGAACTGTGGGCGTTCAACTTTGATAATAAGGTCGGAAAAGTGACCTCCATCAATAAAAAGTGACAGTCCACGGAAAGTCTTTAATTATTATATCGAGGAGGACGATACTTCTGTGTGCTTAATGTGAAAAAATGATGTTATATATCCTGGGATAATATTCAACAGGCCAGGAAACGTTCCCTACAGGACTTATTTAGCTTGTTGATAAATAAAAAAAATAATCCTTAGTCTTATTTGAGTCGAAAATATGCAATTTAAAAACGCGGGCCTATATCTGAAGCGAAAACAATGACAAAACAAGAGTGTCATCGTCACAAAATACGCCGCCACTTTGCTGCTGTTTCACGAAAATAATTGTAGACACTACTTATTTTGACAGAACCAAATTCAAAATGACCAAGTTTCATTTAAATCAAGACAAAAAGTTAGGAGGAGTTGCCTTCACTTCAATAAGCCCCAGACACTAAGTTTTAAGGAGGGAAATAAATGAGCCATAAAATCATTGATCCATGTACATCTACAAATTATGGTGATGGCATTGACCAAGTTTCATTTAAATAAGACAAAAAGTAAGGAGGAGTTGCGTTCAAAAGGATGCAATTTCAATAAGCCCTAGATACTAAGTTTTAAGGGGGCATAATTTAGGGTAAAATTAATGAACCATAAAATCCTTACTTCATGCTCATCTACCAATTTCGGTTATAACATCCACAAAAAAGATTCATTTAGATCCAGCCAGAAACTTAGGAAGAGTTGCATTCACAAGGCTGCAATTTCAATAAGCCCAAGAGACTAAATTTTAAGGGGGCATAACTGAGGCAATAAGCCACAGATGCTAAGTTTTTAAGGGGCAAAACTCAGGCAAAAATCTACGAACCATAAAATCCTTCCTTCATGCACATCTACCAATTGAGGTCATAACATTGACCAAGTTTCAAGAAGATCCAGCCAGAAACTTAGGAGGAGTTGCGTTGACAAGAAAAGTGGACCCAGAGACTAAGTTTTTAAGGGGCATAACTCAGGCAAAAATCAACGAACCATAAAATCCTTCCTTCATGCACATCTACCAATTGAGGTGATAAGATTGACCAAGTTTCAAGAAGATCCAGCCAGAAACTTAGGAGGAGTTGCGTTGACAAGAAAAGTGGACCCAGAGACTAAGTTTTTAAGGGGCATAACTCAGATAAAAATCGACGAACCATAAAATCCTTCATTCATGCACATCTACCAATTGAGGTGATAACATTGACCAAGTTTCAAGAAGATCCAGCCAGAAACTTAGGAGGAGTTGCGTTGACAAACAAAGTGGACGGACGTACGGACGGATGGACGGACGGACGGACGGACAGATCGAAAAGATGACGCCAATGTACGTCCGCCTCCGGTAGCGTATAAAAATGACTATCAATATCAGATTGGAGTCTTAACTAAGTTTAATTCAGCTCCATGTAGGCCAGTTCAATATCGGGTATATAGCAAACCTCACCGGACAAAATGTTTACGCTAGCCTATTAGTCAAATGTTTCAGTTCCAACTTGTATATTGTTGAATGATATTCCATATATTACCTACATGTACAGTCCTCTTCATAAGTTTATACTATGAATGACTTTAAACCTTCCAATGATTTTACGAATGCCTCTAACCAACTTTCCAATCATATGCCAGTCACGTGAATTAAATCGGGATGCCACGGAAGAATTGAATATTGCTTATATTCGACGAAGTCTTTCAAGGGTTTATTAATGACCTGCTCTGGAATGGCTGATTGAGGGGTCTCTGTGCTTTCGTAAATTAGTTTGTCCCCGCGAGATTCGTAAAGAATTTCAGATTATTCTAATGATATAAACTAGCCTATGTATGATCAAGATTATTGACAATTATTAAATCAATAAATTAAGCATTCCAAGAAAATCGCAAGTATTGGATTTTGACGAATTGCGAATTGCGTGTGCGTAAAAAAACATCTACCAGGAATCTGTAGATAGGTGCATCGATCGCTAAACAAGACCGAATTAAACTTTAAAGTTAACTTATAATCAATCGATAAATCTATCAAGATGAATTTATTTGATTGATTGGTTGATTGATTGGAGTTTAACGCATTTTTCAACATAAATTCAGTTATATCGCGGTGGCTTAAGCACCCTAGTTCCCTGGGGCCTGTTTCATCAAGCTGTTTAGGACGTGTTTTTGTCTTAAAAACGTCCTAGGACATTTTAAAGACAGAAATTGGGTTTCATCAAATTGGAGAGATTTAGGAAGTTCCTAAATTTTGTCCCAAACGTAGGACACCGATTTTGTCCCAAACGTAGGACACCGATTTTGGCGTCCTACCTGATACTTTTGTCTTAAATTTGTATCTAAAGGACAAATGGCTGCTGTTTTCAATACTTTAGTAACTTAGTTGCAGAAAAGGACGGAGATAATAGACGAGCGAAATAAAAGGAACTGGCATTTATATCAGGGATATGATTTGTATAAAAATATATTATCCTCTTGATTGAATAAATTACCTTTACTGTGAGTTACGAAATTCAAGTCAATGGCTTCATAAAATACAAAATATCAAAGTTTACGCTCGACAACGGTCATGACGTAGACGAAACGGAGACTGTACTATTACATCGGGTTTTCTCCGAAAACAACCCAGCTTAACATGAAGCTAGTATGGAGGCTTATTCGAATTCTTTTAAGAAACATCGACAAAAACGAGGCAAATAGAGCTTATAAGATAAATATATTACGTACTGAGTGTATTGTATGAAAAAATATCTAAATCAGTTGAGGGAATTGATAAGTGTCTCGACAGAGCCTCGACAATTATCATTTCCCCCAACCTCGTTAGATATTTTTTTTATACAAAACGGTAAGAACGAATTACAAATAACTCATTCGGATATTTTTTCCTGGTGGAAATACTGGAAAACTCTACTACGGAGGATGAGAATAATATAAATCGGAAAGCCTTAATCTTAATAAGTCACAGTGAATGTCAATTTTAGGTTCACAATAATTTTACTTTGGTGTCAGTAGTGGGCATTATCGTAGAAAAAAGACAAGATACTAGGTACAAATATCACGCAAGTATTATTGATAAAAAATGGCTTACGAGATAAATAGCCTGAAAATGTTATCTTATCGAGATATTGTTTAAATTATCACAACAATGATATCCTGTATCTCGTGGCAGAAATATGCCACCATAAGAAAGGGAGTGAAAGTTTTAATTCTCTTTTTTTTTTCAAACAAGAGGCCATCGAGTGACTGTTACGTTCTACTTACTCCCTTGAAAACCTATAGCATAACACGTCTGTGTAAAATACAATTACATGTTATTTGAGAGTATTTAAAGAAATACCATACCACTAAAACATTAAAAGTAAAGAGAAGGGCAATAGTTTAATTAGCCCCCCCCCCCTTTTTGGATACTTGAAGACCCTTGCACATTTTCAAAAGGCACATACAATATGTTGGTACAATTATTCTCTGAAAATTTGAAGCAAATCGGACGAACCTACTTAATTGGTCACCATAGAGATATCTTATTCAACTTTCTATAGGCCCCTTAACCCTTGATACTTGACGGATCTGACCCATTTTCAAAAGGAAGGGTTTTTTTTTAAATCATTCTGTAGAAAATGGAGCAAATCGGATGACAGCCGTGGATGTCTAAAGTGACAATGAGGACATATCAATCAAATTTCAACAAGCCCTTATTTCCATATACTTGACGGACCTTACCTATTTTTCAAAGGAACCATTCTTATGATTCAATTATTTCGTGAGAGTTTGAAGCGAATTGGATGAAAACTGTAACCTCTATCTCGAAAACAATAGACTTTTTTGAGGACTCACGCACGGACGGCAAACACGCCATCCGTACGACTCTTCTGACCTTCAGTCAGTAGAGCTAAAAAAAGTAGTACCTTCATCGTTTTAAGAAGTGCTTGAGAAGTCCAAATGACTGATAGTCTTTTAATCAGTCCGAAGTCATTATTCCTTGGATGACGCTTCAATATTACGGTTTTTTGCTGAACATTTTCTTTTTGTCATTGATTTTGTGAAATGATAGGACTTCATGTTTTCTCAGCAAATCGAAAGGCAACGGAATGTTACAGTGTCACCAAAGTAATGTACAGATCGTGAAGATTCGCTTTCTCTATTACTTTTGTGCGTTGAAAAGTTGGTCCTTAAATGATATCGTTTTTTCTATGAAAGTGAAATTTTTTTGAAGAAAAAAAGGCGATATACATCAAGAAAAAGGCGTAGAAAGAAATTAAGAAAGTTAATGTGATGATTTATGAAGGTAGAAAAATAAAATTCTAACTACATAATAACCGGAAATTAATATAAGAAAAAATAAAAATAGCCAAAAGAATTCTGCAAAAAGGCAAATATTAAGTCACATTTATCTGATCTTATTTTTGTTCAAGACACTGAACAGATTCCTTTTTTCCAAACTTTATTATGAAATACATATTTTGCTCAGTTCATTCTCTTTTCTAATTACACTTGTAAGGAATGATGAGATCTTAAAACCTTTTTTGTATACCTTTTGGGGGTAAACCTATATTTTTTCCCGTTCAATTATCTTAAATAGTTTTTCTTTAATGATTACTTCTTTGGAGGGAAATCAATTCACACGGCTTTAATTAGCTTACATGTGATTTTATCATGTGCATTTCCGGGCTTTTTAATCGAGCATAGTTAAAATAGGACAAATTTTGATGAAACGCGAATTTACGTCTTAGGAACTTTTTAGGATGTTTTGATGAAACTGACTTACGACTATCCTAGAATATGTCCTACGACACTTTTAAGACACATCCCAGGACATTTATTGATGAAACAGGCCCCTAGGGCCTGTTTCATCAATAAATGTCCTAGGACGTGTCTTAATTGTATCGTAGGACATATCCTAGGACGTTCGTAAGTCAGTTTCATCAAAACATCCTAAAAAGTTCCTAGGACGTATATTGGCGTTTCATCAAACTTTGTCCTAATTTAACTATGCTCGATTCAAAAGCCCCAAAAACACGTGATAAAATCACATGCGAGCTAATTATAGCTCCGCAAATTGAGTTTTCTTCAAATTTGTAGATATCAGAAACATAGAAAATTTTAAAATGTATTCAAATAAAAGATGCTTATCATTTTACTTTTAAAGGTCAAAATTAAAAAAAATAAAGAAAGAAAGAATTCTTTTGTATAATTTCAATTCATCGCGTACTTACGGCAGATGGTATGTACGGTAGAGAAAAGTGGTTGATGCTAACAGAAAGTTAATAGAACAGATGAGGCGACCATACATGAACATTTTATTATTCAGTTTGGGAAACAATCATTTCATTTTTTTTAATAAAAGCACTTAAGCTCAATACGATGTGATTTATTTTTTTATTTATTTATTTTTTTTTTCGCTTTTACAAAATTCACGTTTTACAATATCAATGTTTTATTTAATTAAATATATTGTTCTGATTTCATTATTTTTACTTTGCCGTTTGTTATCAATTTCATTCAGGAGCCGTACGATCTAAACCACTTTCTCTGTTCTACCTATTGGCTAAAGCATTCTGTAATGACATTGGTGTATAAAATATTACAGGCTACTTTATTTGTCTTAACATGAAATTTAGGCAAATGGGATCAAAAGTTTTCCAACTAAGATTCGGGATATTCGTCGAGGTCTTCCATGACAATGCTAATAATTTCTACAAATTCACGACCTCGAATATGAAATAAAACTGTCAAATGTGCAGAGGTAAGAATGAATTTGCAAACAGAAGAAGGTTTGATACCACCAAAGAACGCAGAAAAAGAAGTTTGTTACTAGAAATAATGCAATTTTATTCAATTAGACAAGAATCGCATACTCCTTAATTAATCAATCAGTAAAAGTTTACTATACATCTTTGTCCTTCATATTTAAAAAGAAATAGAGGAAAAGAGTTGTCCCAAATTAACATAAACCATACGTAAAACGAACTCGGTGGTAATGCGAACTTTCAATTCGGTCACATACGCTTCATAAACACTGAAAATGGGGCCCAAAATTTTCCAAAATTGAACGGAAAACAAAATTGTAGTGGGGTTGTTAGTGGATATTTACCGAAAGCTTAGCAGTTTGAGCGGATATGGCGTATTTGAAAAGCGCATAGCATAGCACAATTGACGTATGTACCACGTAGATAGATTTTTATGAATTTTTAGACATGAGCTTACATTCGGGTGGACTACGTAATGACATATCATAATGATTCGTGTTCGATTGAGCCAAAAAAGAACTAATTCAATTGCATTACTTTATTTACAATTGAAAGGAAATGATGTCTGCAAAAAGTAAACATTCAAAAAGCTAGCTTTTGCATACAGGGCTTCTGCAAATGTATGCCTAAGACTCGCCTTTCATCCCTCTTACGCTTTTACATAATAATTGAATAATATCAGCATGACCTGTATTTATTAAAACTTTCGACTTTCATTTTCAGGTAATTTTATCCCCCCAAAATAAGTATTTTCAGCTTAGTTCTTTTATAAAAAAAAACACCCTTAAATACAGCCTCCGTGTCATATGCGTTGACCTGCTGTCGTTAAAAATCATCAATATTTTGTAATTATATACACATATACAGTCAAACCTGTCTTCAGCAAGCACCCAAGGGACATTCAAAAAGCGCTTGCTTAAGACACGTGTTTGCTTAATACAGGCCAATTTCAGTGCAATTGGTTCATTTGGAAACTCGGTGGCCGTTTGCTTTATACAGGTTGCTTGCTGAATACAGGTGGCCGCTTACTCAGGTTTGACTGCATATTTAAAAGTCCACCATAAACGAACTAGTGTGATAACTCTAAATGCATTTTTCTTACGAATTATGCACCTTTCTAATTTATATACTACTCCAACTCCAGACATTCTAGCGTTGACATGCGTATGCAGGGCCCTTGCTTGTTTGGTTATTTCGTATGTCGCATATAAGCAGGTGTATTTTAACTAACAATTGCGCAAAGAACGTTATAAAATGACCGCATATCTCCTGCTATAGGCTTTTTCTTTGCCCTTGTACCATTCTTTCGTGCCGCTTCCATGATGAAGATAGTCACGGCGCTTCATGTGTGCACTAGTTTCGTCGCTCTCTGCGGCGATTATTTTCTACATAATCAAAGAGGGCGCCGATCCTTACCGAACTGTGCTGTCTCTCCGTATTTTTAACAATGTCAACAATTCCATAGTACATATATGTGTCCTTCATTAAAATTTTATGTCCCTTCTATGCCTTTATTCGATCAAGAATCGTCATTAATCCCTCCATATTCAATTTAGAAATGACAGCCATTATTTCCACCAATGGGTCGATGATCGTAGACCTGTGTGGGATAGCAGCTGAAGGCTAGGAAAGAATGTAATGGTAGTACTGGTGTAAAAATACAAGGAATCCATTGTTAGGTGCTCCAGCCGCCGCGATATAAACGAAAAAGTGTTGAAAGCGGCGTAAACCCCTTTCAAACAAAAAAAAACAAACAAATCTATTCAAATACAATACCTAAGACAAAAGCATCACGTAGGACGTCGAAATATTTGTCCTACGTTTGGGACAAAAATTAGGAAGTTCCTAAATATCTCGAGTTTGATGAAACCCGATATATGTCTTAAAAAGATCCTAGGACATTTTTAAGACAAAAATACGTCCTAAACAGTTTGATGAAACAGGCCCCTGGTATTTCTCTCACCAGTACTACCATCACATCCTTTCCTAGCCTCGAGCTACTATCTCACATAGGTCTACGATTATGAACCCATCGGTGAGAGACAAAAAGTCGGAAAAAACGAGTGCCGCCGTCGGGGATCGAACCCGGGACCTCTTGATTGACAGTCCGACGCGAATTCATTTGATGAATATGTCGTATGTATTGACTTTCACAATATGACTACTCCTTATTCCAATATACATTGGCGCCGTATTCTTGGGAAAGTTAATTGTATAACAAAGGAAGCCATATGCCTCTAATAGGGATATCTATCCAACGCTAATAAATTTCATTTCATTAACGAGACGTATCATCAATATGTACGCCAGGCATTGTTTGTAATTGATATGCGACCCGTCACCCGAAAGGGGACCATCTGGGTAGTGCGTAAAGTGTCGACCCTAGTCAGACTGCGCGGATTGCGCAGACTGACTAGGGTCGAATCTTTTCGCACTTTGCTTATTTTCTGAATCTTGAAAGAATAATCTTCCTTTCAGTGAAAGAATTTTTGAAATGCGACCTCTGGTTGAACTATGCTGGACCAAATCTCCTTTTCAAATACTTATTTTACAGAGTTCCTAGATGCTTCCCTTTTTGCGTGACGGGACACATATATTAGTTGAATGACCTTGGTAGCAACTATGCGGCGTACATGTACTTTAAGCCGAGTGTTTTATAGATGATTAACGAATTTCTTCGATTAAAATTGGCAAAATAATATGGTCTAAAAATATTGAAAAAATGAAATCACGCTTTTCGACTGGCTAAAAAAGACGATAACCAATAGCATTAAATATTTTTTATATATTAAGTAGAGTCTTTGGCTGCACTATTTTCTTTAAGAAACAAATGTCACAATGCCTAATTAAAATGACTTATATTAAACACACAAAAACGGGGATAGGGGAAAACGATGGCCTCTAAAAGAGACCCCTTCTTAAAAAAAAAAAAAAAAAAAAATATGCTTCAAACTAATTGTAGTACACATGGTTGCAATTCAAGAGTGTATTTCATATATAAATCATGTCGGCTACGTTCGCGGCAAAACCATAAAGAATACAACTTTTCAAATAAAATATTTGCTGTGAAAAACGCAATGTATGATTTTTGTCTTAGATCGACATGGCCGTAAATAATATAGACCTAATCTTTACGACCTGTGTTAAGTGCTTACAGACTTGTTCTTCACAGATCTTACATAAAGCTATGGATCACTTGAGATTATTCTTGAGATTATTTGAAGGATGTGAATCTAAGAAATTCGCCAGCTACTAAACCCGAGAAACTGTCCAAAATTTCATCATTATAGGCACTAACAGTAGTGATGCACTAGCCCCTCGATTTATTTATTAGTTAAATTTGGTTTCATAGAATCACGTTAGCGAATAAACAGCTCAACTCACCAAAAACATTTCTTTTTTTACACCAAGGTAAAACAAGACGTATACAACAAGGGTAACTTGAAAAATACACAGGTTGGTACTCCTTGTCCCAATAATACTCTTCGTCGAAAGATAAAATCTGCAAAATGTAGCCTTAGTTCGTAATAAAGCATCAAGTTTTACGCCAGCATGCTATAATATACTGGCCAAAAGTCCTAACCGGCCACTTTAAAAATGACGATAACTTTTTTAAAAGTTCTAACATTTTAATGAAATTTGATGTGTGAATTTTTAAGCATAATGTACATGGATTTCCATTATGATTCACCAATAGTTATCAAATTTGGATGGGTAATGAAGGAAAAGCTCAAGAAGCTCTAAATCTTAATAGAGCTCGGGATATTACACTTTCAACAAACCAAAGTACGCAAATCGTTAGCTGCAACCCTGACCAAGAAAAAAATCAGAAAACATTGTCAATTTTGTGTGACCTTTGACTACAGGAGTAACAGAAACAATAGGAGGCATGGAAAAATGGTGTTTAAATTCAACCGGCAAACCATTTGATCTAGCGATTATGCTCAAATATTGTCTGGTGTGAAAAAAAACGATGTGTCAAACTGATTTTTTTCACATATCCTACATTTTGTAGCTCAACGGGGATTATCAGTCTATATTTTATGCATTTTTGAAAAAAAACGTGTTTCAGGTGTTGTTTCTAGGAACCGTTTTTCTGCATACATAAGCTCTATCACTTTCTTCTAGGGTCATATGCCGCGCACAATTGTCGAACATTTTCAGTTTTTTTCCTAGTCTATGTTGCAGCTAACGACCCATGAGACAAAAATCGCTACATTGACAATACTTTGAGCTCTGTGTAAATTTAGAGCTTTTTGAGCTTTTCTCATTTTGCGCTTTCAATTCAATGAAATAACGGTAACTTTTCGCCAAAATCATCTTGAAAGTTGCTTAAAAATTCACATAGCAAATTTCACGAAAATCCACACAACACAGAAAAAAATATCTTTGTTTTTAAAGTGGCCGGTTAGAAGTTTTGACTAGTATACATCAATAATATTGTATACTAGCAGTGACCAGCAAAATATATAAAATAAAGCTTTATTATCCCCCCCATAGCTATGTTTAGGGGTATATAAAAGTCAGCTTATTGGTTCATTGTACATCTGTAGCTTTTTTGTGTCTCAATTAGTCCTCGGTGAACAATTTTTAATCAGCACAAGGTGCAACTTATGATACAATGATCCTTTAATGTCGTACTCAGTACATAGTTACCCACTCAAACAATTGAATTGTCATATAGAACTAATTCAACTTCATTGAGGTATGAAAATAAGAAATATAATAACACGATATGAATCCGCGAAGCCTTTAAAGAAAAGCTTTTGAAGATCAATGTCTGTATTTTACGACACAATTAAATCATTTGCCGGCTAAGCCCTTATCATAGGAATATGAAATTCCATAATCAAGGAAGCTGAAAAAAAAAAAGCCTAGTATCCTGTTCACTTTAAACTTTCTTTCAAGCACATTTACAATTTTCAGCAAATTCCCACAAGACTTGCTTAAAACTTTCCACCATATTTAAGAAGAAATCAGGCGGTGTATGTTAAGATATTAAGGTCTATATTGTCTGAAAAAGGTTTTTGTATATGAAGAATATGCTGTGAACAACATTATACGGGTTAATATATATTAAACAAGAGGCCCAATAGGGGCTATATCGCTCCACTGGCTTTAACATCTGAAGACTTTCATTATTGTAATTGTACAACTGTTGTTATTATGTATATGTACATGATAGACATTTTGTCTTTCTGTTTCTTCAATAAACTTGAACCATTCAAAAACGCTTACTTTGACTGAAAACAACAATTCGAAGCCTCTTTAGAACTATTTTATAATGCATTACTTGGTCTGGCTGTAATAGCACCAAAATATTCCATCGCCATTAGCCTACATACTCTTTACCGATCTTATTTCAATTAGGAGATTGCTATTAGTAGACTACTCTAATTACATTTTCAGAAACAATTGAAGTAGAGGGTCATTCATGGAACATACACACAAGGATTCATTGAAAATATTCCAATTGAAGAATTCTAAAGATTTTAAAGTGAAATAAGGCCCCACCTGCCACGCACATATCTAGGGTACACTCGAAATTTATTGTACTTTTAAAGAAAAGGGTCACCCAGGGAACATTCATGCAAAGTTTTATTGAGTTTGTACTAATGGTTTGCGAGGAGAATTATTTTTAAAAGGTTTTATAGTCAAAGTAAGCCCCGACCGGCCACGCCCATATTTGGGGTATCAATGATTTTTTTTTAAAATATTATTTAAGTAAAGTGCCAACCAAGAAACATCTATGCTATATTTCATTGAAATAGTCCCAATGGTTTGGGAGGAAAAGATTTTTGAAGATTTTAAGTGAAAAATGTCCCGCCCTGCCCCGTCCATATTTGGGAATAAATTTAAATTTCTTTAACAATTCAAGGAGAAGGTCAACCAAGGCACATTTTACTAGGCTTCGTTAAAATACAGCCATTGATTTTGAAAGAGATGTTTAACAAAAAAGTTTACTATTATCTTGTTCGCAATTGTTGTGTTATATATATATGCTGAGCTAATTTTTGTGTCTGGTGCACATTAAGCAATTTATTTGAATAAACTTGAAACTTGACCGGACGGACGGACGCACGACGGATACACCGCCCTGACAATTGCTTGCTGGCCTACGGTCTATGGAGCTAAAATAGTTTATTGATTGATTGGAGTTTTACGCCGCTTACAACATTTCGAACCCGGGACCTCTTTATTGACAGGGCTAAAAACGAGGGCGGACATTTAAATTGGCGGAACTACACTTATTGATGAATTTGTAGCCGACAGTTCAATAATGACACATTAGAAATATTATACAATAAAACTGATGGTGGGTCTATTCCATGTCTTTATATAATCATGGTAATTTCACTTTTGATTATGGGTTACCCATGTCCGTCTTGACGTTAAACACCGATAATTTAATGTTTAACCGTTTCCAAGTAAACGGCGCCATTTATAAAGGATATTACCAACGCTCCGCCATATCAGCCGTGATTTTAGGATAGAAACCTTCGGAAAATGTTTGATAAAAGTTAAACCGTTTTAGACACTTGCAAACATTTTCGCATATTAAGGATGTCAGTTTTCTTGACGGATTAAAATAAGCATTTAAATGTTTCTGTAAGACGGATTTGAAAAGTTGTGGAGTCAACCTTCTAAACGTTGGAGACGACGTCTAGTGACTGTTCGGAAATCTGCTCTACAATATTTGTTTCAGAATATTTTAATAGGAGGCTTATATACACGAAAAAGATTAATCATAGCAAAAAAGGAATAGGGCTGTATTCCAGAAGCCATTTGCTTCATTTTCGTTGATGTTTTGTTTGACAAAAAAAAAGAGTATTTGTAAAAGAGGAAGAAGGGAAAGAAAGACGGTTATTCAAGAGACGTAAGTGACGTCCTTTGTCGAGGCTTTGTACATATATAATACATACTTAATGTATTATATTGAAAAAAAAAATATCTGACGAGGTTGGGAGAATTGAAAATTGTCGAGGCTCTGCCGAGACAATTATCAATTCTCACAACCGAGTTAGATATTTTTTCATACAATACACTAAGTATGTATTATATTTATCTTATAACTTCTATTTGTCTTGTTTTCGTCGATCTTTGTAACTGAACTGCAAGTTTCTTAAAATGACCGCATTATATCTTTGTTCTAAAAACAACTATGTGATATCATAAAAGATTATCATATGGGATGTTATCATACGGATATTTGTATAGTTATAAGATAGAATCGACTCTACATAAAGTTGTATCATTTAATTCTACATATCTACAAACCACGAACGCTAAAATCTAGAAACTTCGACCATCTAACAACTCGTAAAAGTTCGCAAAGGTACCACCATGATGTCCAATGGAATGAATCGTGAAATAAAGAAAGTAGTTCATGCTTTCGTGGAAGCATAAATCGAAAATACTATTCACACTGTACTGTCCCCTTTATTAATACAATATACTATACATATAATTTGATAATGTGTTAAAAAGTCAAGGTTTTACTTGTTCAGACAGATGCCTTACGCAGTAAGTAACAATTTGAAATTGAAAAGGTGAATGGATTTTAATGAGTTCGGAATAAAATTGAATGAGTGGGAGAAGCGATTTATGAAATTGATCGAGTGGGAGAAGCGATTTTTAAGTGAGATTTGGACGATGGGACGAAAGTAACGTTAATTTTTAATCTTCATTTTATAAAACCTATGTCTTTTTCTGTTGATGAAGATTCACGGTCAAATCAAACGCATAAAAATCAACAACAGTCGATTATATAATTCAATTATTTGATCGATTTGAATGAAATATTGATCATTTTGAACGATTTGGAAGAGTTTTTGAACTATTTCAGAGCGTTTTTGAGTGATCGAAATGAGCGCTGAGTGAGTCATTGTAAATGGTTTTGTTCCAGATGAGTGCCAATTTTACCATTTTACGCACTATAGTCTGTCAACTATCGCGGGATAGCTTCAATGCTAACTTAGTAAATACCATTCTTCAATGGACAGAGTTAACTTTCTGATCAGACTTTACAAGCACATTCAGGCACATGTGTGATTGTTGGAAAATGTCGTTGACATTTCAAACAATTTCACACGTGCGCATATCAAAGCCTGTGAAACCACACCGTCTAATTTAAGACTTCGCTATGAGGTCTGTAGATATTTAAATTCTTATCCACTCTTCAGGCGGCAAACATATACGTGTATTTCTATTGCATTATGAGGTTTCATAGACTGCTCAATGTGTTGACCTAGTGCACATACGATAGTTAGTTGAAATATCACGCACAGGCTCACATTACATCAAACAAAGGTATGGAATTACCGTAAAGAATTTCGTGTCAGTGTGCAATGGATTCCACTTCGTCTGGCTTCCTTTATGCAGTATGCATAAACAATTAACTTTAGGTTAATTTCAGCAGTTTATTTGCGAGCATAGCTCTAAAATAGACGTTTCGATCTGCATATTGTTATATATATAATACGTACTTAGTGTATTATATTAAAAAAAATATCTAACGAGGTTGGGAGAATTGAAAATTGTCGAGGCTCTGCCGAGACAATTATCAATTCTCACAACCGAGTTTGATATTTTTTTCATATTATACACTAAGTACGTATTATATTTATCTTATAACCTATATTTGTCTTGTTTCGTCGGTGTTTCTAACTGAAATGCAAGTTTCTAAAATTAACCACATTATATCATGTTCTAAATATAACTATGTGATATCATAAAAAATATCATACGGGATGTTATCATACGGATATTTGTATAGTTATAAGATAAATTTAGATAAGAATCCGTAGACTTACAGTAACAGTAAATTATATCATGATATTGAGAACGTGAATGATTTTGGAATGAATGTGGAGCGAAATCTAATAAGTGGTAGGAGCGATCTATAAGTAAAGGTGGGCGATTTAGAATGGTTATGATTGATGTGAATGTCAATTTCGCGATGTAACAAACTGTTAAACATCTAGTCCTTGGTACAAAATATCTGAAATGATAAGTTTAGATACTTACTTGTCTTGAATTTTATGTTCTTGTATGTTATTTCACGGAACATTTTGCAAATGCAAGTATCGTATCGGATTATTCTAATTAATCCTGATCTGAAACTCTTTCTCTAAGCTCACAATTGCAGAATATTTTCAAAGCACCATATGTCTCCCAATCACGTTAAAATGTTATTATTTTTGATGTTGTTAACTGTATCAATATGGATTATTTACAAAGTCTTAGTTTTCTATACTACAGTTAGTTACATCATGAAATTGACATTCATTTCAATCAAGACTATTCTAAATCGCTCGGTCAGCGCTTCATTCATTTCATTCAAAATACTCACTCAAAACTTTCAATAACGCTCGAAAATCAGTAAAAAGATGAAATCCACAACTAAATTTAAAATATAGCAAGAAAAAATCGCGATTTCACTGAAATGATTGAACTGATAAGCGTCTGGAAGGTTCTTGGGGAAATATGAATCTACTTTTTGAAATTGTATGCATATTTTTAAAGGGAGGTAATGAATATCGCTAAATTTGGTTAGGGTGAACAAAATTAGCGTTATTGAATTACATCCCTTTACTTTCACTCAAAACTCATTTTTCGAACTCAATTTCATTCCAAAATCACTCATCTTGCCAATTTTACGATTTTGTTAACTGTACAATATCAAGTAGTATGTTTTTTAATTTATAAATTCAGACGATATTCCAGCTATATCAGAAAGAAGATTTACGACAATTAACCACAGATTATTATTACATGCCTTAAAAATACTCGCTGTCTCTTTTAATGGAATTCGTGATTTTTAGCTGACAGCCGTTGTATTTTAATGAAGTTTTATGAATATGCGATTTAATATACAATAAGAATTAAAAACAGATTAGATTTTGAATGTATTTCGTGGCTTGTCTCAGGTGTGCTCTTCATACTCCAGTGAAAAAAACAATAAGTCGAGTTTAGTACATTTCAAGTAAAGACTGGAATATCGATGTTATTTTTTGAATGGCTTTCTTTTTTATGGGTAGAATGCTGAACAAAATCATTCCAAATTTATTCGCCTTGTTAATTTCACGATGTTATAAACTGTAAATGGTGATGCTATTTGAAAATGATTTATGAATGACTTCATTTTAATGACGAATACAGAACAATATTGTTAATGGGTGAGAAAAATATCTAGATTTTCCTTTCACTGAAAACTATTAAAGCTTCTAAGTAAGAGTTTCGAGAAGCCTCCCTTTTCACTACTCTAAATTTCAATTGAGCCTGTGTATGACATTTCCAACAATTTCACGCGTGCCCACGGTGATGGAGAGATATTGAGCTTCCTTGGCAGCAACACAGTTCATTTAAATATTACAGTAAGTACCATCGTGAAGTTGACATTCACCTCAATCAAAACCATTCTAAATCGCTCATTCAGCGCTACATTCATTCATTCTAAACACTCACCCAAACCATTCAAAAACGCTCAAACCAATTGAAAAATATAGAACCAAAAACGTCATTCAAAATAAATTTGGATAGAGAAAAATGGCGATTTAACTGACATGATTCAAATTGTAAACGTCTATTAGTTTTTTTTAAGAAATATGAAGCTATCTAATAATATTATAAGTATATAACATGTGTGCATATTTTATTAAAGGGAGGTAATGAATATCGCTACTTTTGTTCATCCTGAACAAAATTTGCGATATTGGATTGCCTGCCATTAAATTCACTCAAAAATTGCTCCACACACTCATTCAATTTCATTCCTAATTCATTTCAAAATCATTCACCTTGTCAATATCACGATGTTGTTAACTGTACCTGATTTGGAACATAGACTATGATTACCTACTTGTAGCTATAATTTGTTACAATATGAAATTGACATTCATCTAAATGAAGACCATTCTTAATCGCTCACTCAGCGCTCACTTATGACCTTGAAATGAGTTGTATTATGTATTGAAATTGTGACTATGTACTACGTCTATTAAAATGATTGTTCTGTTCTCTTCTGTTCCATTAATTCATGCCAAACACTCACTCAAACTACTCAAAAACGCTCCACAATCACTAATAAATAAGATCAACAATTATATTCAAACAAAATAGTTAGAAAAAAGTCACGATTTTATTTATATAATTGAAATTGTAAGCGTCTGATAGGATTTTGAAAAAATTCGAAACTTTTTATAGAACTTGTATGCAAATTATTTCAAAGGGAGGGTAATCCTGAGCGGAATTGGCGATATTGGATTTCCTTCTTTTAATTTCACTCAAAACCCACTCGTTGCACTCTTTCAATTTCATTCTTAATCGTTCGCCTTGTCAATTACACAATGTTATTTACTGTTCGTAGCTACATTTAAGAACTTCGTGAAAATTGACACTAATTCCGATCAAAAACATTCAAAATCATCCTCTTATCACTACATGCTTTCATTCCAACCTCTTACTTAAATCGATCAAAAACGGTCAAAAATCATTAGAAACCATTTCGACATCGTTCAAGACGCTCAACATATATATAACTCAAATCGATCAAATTATTCTACGATTTTATTGGCTGGTGTGGATTTTAAAGTGTATGCTTGGTCCTGGAAGACAAACAAGCAGAATAGAGCGTATATTTTATTGAGGGATGTAATAAATATCGCTAATTTTGTTTTATCTTGATCAAAATTAGCGATATTGGATTACCTCCCATTTAATTCACTCAAAACTCGCTCCATACACTCATTCAATTTCATTCGAAAATCACTCATGAATCATTAACCTGTCAAGTTCACTAAGTTGCTGAATGTATGACTAAGGTCGACACTCTACTCACTAAGCAAAATGGTTTCCTTTGGCTTGATTGGACACACACAATATCCCTATGAAAGTTATTTTTTGCTATAAAAAGAGAGTTGAAAAATTTTAAAAAATGTCGCAGTGTCGATCAAAATGCTCTGATTCAAAGTACAGTTAATAACATCGTGAAATTGACAAGGCGAATGATTATGGAATGATTTAAGAAATGAAATTGAATGAATGTGTGGAGCGACATTTGAGTGAATTTAATGGGAGGTAATCCAGTATTGCAGATTTTGTTCAGGATGAAAAAAAAATAGCAAAATTAATTACCTCCCTTTAATAAAATATGCATACAAGTTCTATAGATGGCTCCCTATTTCTTCAAGAAACTATCAGACGCTTACAATTTCGATTAAATAAGTGAAATCACGATTTTTCCCAGCTTTTTTTTATTTTGAACGAAGTTGTTGTAATATATTTTTCAATAGGTATGAGCGTATTTGAATGGTTTGAGTGAGTGTTTTGAATGAATGAATGGAGAGCTTAGTGAGCGATTAAAATGTTTTTTATTGAGCCGAATGTCAATTTCAAAATGTAGCTAACTGTAATAAAAGTATGGCATAATGACATGGTTGTATTTGATACAAACGAAAGGTTATCAGACAAAGCAAAAAACATTTTTAATTATCAACCAACAGGGTTCCTAATATGACAGTTCTGAATGCCTTCTGACCCTTTCATTCAGCGTGACAGTAGTAGAAGTTGCTTGATGCAGTTAAGAACATCGTGTAATTGACAAGATGCTTAATTTTGGAATAATTTCGGGATGTAATTGAATGAGTGTGTGGAGCGTGTTTTGAGTGGGATAAGAGGGTGTAATGTTTTGAGTGAGATGAAAGACAGTTTCACAATGTGGCCAACTGTAGTGCGCGGACTGCGCAAGCTGATTCGAATGGAAACTTAAGTGCTTTACTAATTTTCTGAATCGTTTGACGTTCTATAAGGACGATTGACCTGAAAAACAAATCTCTTTTTCAAATATTCTAAACCCCAAAAGAAACACAAAAAAAGTCCACAAGTGCACAGCATGTGAATTAAAATAATTAAGACCTTTGGTACGAAATTTATTTTTTCTTTGAAAATTTTAGAAGAACAAGAATTGAGTCATATGTTTGTGATGTTATATTGATGCTTTCCAGGACTGTTTTTGAAAAGAATGTTGTAAGCAAAAGAATGCTCACAATTTGACGGCTGAATTGATCACTGAACGCATTCATTTATTAGTTTGCCCCCGCAGACACAATTTTGGCTGACAACGTTCTTACGTAAAATTTAACGTCAGCGAAATTTTAAGATTCTAAAACGGTTCATTGTTAGGAACATGGAAAAGGACCAGTCCAGAAAAGGTAGTCAGTTTTTACATGTATTAAAATGAAAAATACAATTAAGTCAGTAAGAGAACATATGTTTCTGGACGTTTCTTTCGGAGTTGAGTATATTTACTTTAGGATATTCCAACTTGCCCTTTTACTGTGATATGTCACATTTGTAAAGAGGGATTGAAATGGATCTATTATCAGGATGAACAAAATTTGCGATATTTATTACCCTCCTTTATAAAAAATATGCATGCAAGTTCTATAATTAGCTTCCTATTTCTTAAAAAACCATAAGACACTTATAATCAAAATTATATCAGTAAAATCCCTAATTTTATCTAGCTCATTTCATTTTAATGTAGGTGCTGATCTTATCTTTTAAGTGAATTGGCAGGGTTTGGAATGGTTAGAGTGAGTGTTTGAAATAGATTAATGGAGCACTGAGTGAGCGATTTAGAGTGGTCTTGATTCAGATGAATGTCAATTTCATGATGTAACTAACAATTTGCGTTCAAGATGTAATTATTCGCGAAACGTTTGAGAAATGGTACCCTCTTTGTTACTTTTATTCAACTTACAGAAAACACCTTTGCGTCTAAAACTTAGGACAGATTCCGTAAAATTGAATCTTAGAAATAAGAAATTAATTGGAAGAGATCAGCAACAGACAGAACTCCGAACGACTTTAAATACGCTTTATGTTTGAATTAAAGCTAAGAATCCGTGTTTTAAAAATAAATATTCTCTGGACTTTAAAATGAAAAAAGGAAAACAGTCGAAAAATAGACACATATTTTATAAAAACAGACACTCCGGTCTGTCAGTTGACATCTTCCCGACTCTGCCACCAAATGTGGCGAAATGAACGCACGGACAGACGTGATACATGCAGTGAAAAGGGTCCTGGACCTTTTGTTTGTGGCATTTAGAATTAATGTCCCTTATTGCTCTAGGCATATACATGTATGGTATGGGCCATGAGAGAGAAAGAAGTGGAAACAATGAGGTCCGGATTCATAAACCCCTAGTTCTTCTACAAATAGACCTCCTTGGTTCTTTGACATGCCCAGTGTAAAGCACTAATACAGGCGAAGTTTCCTCTGGATTTCTTACCAGTTCACTTCTAGGTGGGCGGGGGATGGCAAGTGTACCTGTAAATTTCAGCCACGTTCAGTGTTCGAACCTCGGACCTTAGGATTAACAGTTTTACCACTAGACCACCGGATCGTCTATCCTGGACCTGTAAAGGTTATATGTATCATTAGCCATTTAACTCCGGGTAAAGCTCTATAATTTGCATATCCACTGCAACTAACCTCCCCTTAAACCATTGGAATCTTTTCGCTCATTCTAAATGTTATCTTTTAGCTGCGAATAGTTCACAAATCAAAATTAAATTTCAGAAACCAAATGGTACTTCCTTTTATATTCAAAAATATGTCACGTTATTGCCCTTTGAGTCGTATATCAAAATATAGAACATTGTAAACATGCTCATAAATCAGTCTGATTGTCTCGAAAAAAAGAGAATTTCATTTCTAAATCATTTTTACAACGTCAAATTGAAATGAGATCCATCGTAGAAAAAACATTGAAAGTTTAGAATCAGTTAGAAAATTTCGGATTTTTTTGGGTTTGTTTTAAACTTATCGTGCTATAAATGACTTCTTAAGTATTCTTGCGTGGCTGAATGGTTAAGGCGGTGGACCTAGGGCCTGTTTTACTCAAAATCTTACGAGAATTTTTTGCGTAAGTCAAAAATTAAAGTTGATTCTACAGTAGTAACTAATTATGGAATTCTGCCATGCATAATAACATTGGAATCGTCTCCTGGTGAAATATTACTAGGCAGTATCTAACAACGAATGAAAACACCAGATACATTTTGTGATTTTGACTTGCGATTAATTTTGCCGTAAGAAGTTTAGTAAAACGGATCCCAGATATATCAGGAAAATAAAAGATCGTCTGTTTGAATTCCTATTGCACGACTATATAACCTTTGAAATGGCTTTTAAAGGCATAGTATTGCGAAATTCTCAAAAATCGCATGTTGTTAAAATTAGAAATAGAATAGAATCCGGTAAATTTTAAGAACATCGAATTATTTTTCAATAATCGTTGGACCAACTATACCTACGTTTTGAGATATTTCAGTTTAATTAAGGTAATTTTGAAAACGATCGCTTAATAGACGTGGTCGCTCGAGCAAGATTATCTGTATTTGTAATACGATGGCGTTAAATGCATATATATATAATAAGAAGAAATAACATAGAACTTAATTCGGAATAAAATTTATATGTCATGTGTGTTATTGTGTACACAGGTAGCTCCTCCCATTTATCATACTCAACATCATCTTTTACGAGAACGTCGATGACTTTGACGTCATATAATGAATGTGCTAAATAACGCGCTTCGATTTATATGAAATTCTCCCAACGTAAATATAATTAATTTTTCGTTAATTTTATATCCAGATGAATGCTATAAAACATTTTACACTCAAATATAGGCTGTAACATTATTCCATAATTATGATCTTGTAATAATTTCACGTTCGCGTTGATGTGTCCATGAATAAAGTCTGATGGGTGGAGGAGTAATATGCAAAGCAAAATCCTCCGGCTTCGCCCTACTCCATCAGACTTTATTCAAGGTCACGTGAACGCGAAAATGAAATTATTTCATAAGTGCAGTAATCGACACTTGCCAGTACACTGTTCAGTGAGGACAGATGTCACTCTTATCTTTGTTTACCCTTACAAAAGTTGCCCTTACAAAATGTGACAGATGGTGGGAAACTGAATGAGTACATTTAGCATTTTTTATTAATAATTTCAAAGTCCATCGAGGAACGCATTCGTCAATATAGTACTGGAGACCAACCATATGCAAAGAAGAATATACAAAATGCCTTCAATGTTAGATTAAATCCGTTGTTATTACAGTTAGAGTTTACTGAATGATCAGTGCGTCTCATCGTTTATTAAAGGTGTAATGATATAGCTGAATGAAAATGAGGAAATAAGCTGGTAGAGAAATAGAGGTCCAACAGAGCCAGTATCGATCCATTACTCTCAATAATCATAAGTTGTTCAAATTCAACAGAATCGCCCAATTCTGCTGGGTTTAGAAAAAAGTTGATCCATTTTAATGAGGCAATTCCGAGTTTTCATCCGTTTGAGATGACAAGTTTTATAATATAGTGTGTAGTATTTAGAGTATTTTATGAACAAAAATTTGATATCCTATTTATAATATGGCACTGGATTCTGCGAAAACATGAAAAAAAAAAATCTTAAAAGCACGGATTGAAATTTCAATGGATCATATAAATGCTCCAGTGAAATAATTTGGGCTGCGATAATAGGCGGGTGGATTTAAAATTTCTTACCGGTTTCCAAGGAAATAGTATACACAGCTACTTAATAGTAAGACAAAATTCCGCTGCATTTAAAAAGGTGAATGTGTGGCATATCCGATACAAATGTTACCTGTCACAATCGAGAAAATTCAGAAATCACCATACAGTAAACGTTTGAAAAAAGGAAGGAAAATCCGTTTTTGTTCACCGAATCTATCAGTTTTTCAAAATGAATCAGGAATAATTAAGACATTTATTTTTGGCGATAAGCCCGCGTTGTTGTCTTCCATACAATGATGCGTTCATTAAAAATAAAAATTGAAACTCTTCTCCCGACCCGGCTTCATAAACACCAAAAACTAGGTAGCGTCTCTATTAAATGCAACAATAATCTTAAAATCAACTTCAAAACGTTCAAAAGACACGTAGATACATTTAGGTACGTTGTGAAACTGACATTCATCTCAATCAAAACGATTCTAAATCGCTCACTCAGCGCTCCATACATTCATTCCAAACACTCAAACCATTCAAAAAAACACTCAAAATGTCTTTAAAAGATAATATCAACACCTACAATCCAAAATTAATATACATAGAACTAAATCGCAATTTCACTCACATATTTGAAAATTTATATGTCTGATTGGTTCTTGAGAAAATAGAAAGCTATTGATAGAGATTGTATGTATATTTCATTAAAGGGAAGTAATCAATATCGCTAATTTTGTTCATCCTGAACAAAATTTGCGACATTGGATTACCTCCTATTAAATTCACTCGAAACTCGCTACACACACTCATTCAATTGAATCAAAAATCATCGTCAATTTCACGTTGTTGTTAACTGTATGTCCGCGTGATTAAATTTTAAGTCAGGGCGGCGCACTTTTTATTGATTCGGAATGAGGTCTATGGTCTTAGTCTCAAATCACGAACAGGCTGCTAGTCACATGGGTATGCAAGGGATTCCAAAGCCAAAAGTCCACAGAAATCCCAACAATACATGTATGAGGAATTATCTTGTTATATTGCAATGATGAATGATCGTTTAGTGACGGCATACAATTGCATACAATTTGGCGGGAAGCTATCTGCGACTTCCTTTCATTTTTCCTCAAATGTATTGCAAATTTATGAATGCTACATTGGTTAAATTCTTTACAATATAATTTTCATTTAGACAGAAACCGAGAAAGCTTTGTTCAGAAATCGAAAACAATGATTTTAAAATCCTAAATAGACTACTAAAATATCAAGTTCAAGGAAATGTAACAGGAAAAGAGAAAAATATGCTAACAAATCACTTTTTAGATTTTAAAGAGAAAAATCCTATAAAGAGCAAAAAAAGGTCATTTATGAATGAACTTGAAATAAGTATAAAATACCCGTGATCTTCCACAATATTTCGGAACTCATGATCTTTCACAATGTTGAGCGGTGTGACCTAATGAAATCATTAGGGAACCTCGGTTAACACTTTTTGAGTTCATTACTTCCTAAACGTTGCGGAACTATTACGGGGTCACTTCATTGAGAAGTTTTGGAAATTAACACCATCTACCCTCCAAATTTGTAAATAATGATAATAATTATAATAATAATAATAATAATAATAATAATAATAATAATAATAATAATAATAATAATAATAATAATAATGATAGCGTTTGGGAGAGGACAACCCTCCAACATCCGCCAGTTTGCAACCCCGATGTTCGAAACCATGCCACGCGCCTATATATTTTGAAGAATGAATAGAGAGTAAGGTCATGCTTTACGCCTGGGTTTCTGAGATGGAATCTGTAGCTTGGAACACGTAATAATGGATTCCTAGTATTTCCCACACAAGTAATACCATAGCATCCTTGCATTGTCTCAAACTGCTACAGATGTATCCCAAATAGTTTTATGCTTATCAACCAATTGGTAGAAGACAAAAAGCTGAAAATAAAGATTGTTGCAATCGGGAATATTTTTAAATGATAGTCCGACGCGCCACCAACTGCGCTATGACGGCTGCTGCACAATCAAAACAAAGTTGGCGGTGTGCCATCAGATATTCGACTGAATATCGATGGCTCAGTGCGACACAGTTGTAACTGCCTATAATCATACAGGCAGTTACAACTGTATCGCGCTGAGCCAACGATATGGTGTTAAATTATGAAGTCGCGTTATTTCTAAATTCATAAGAAGGGCAAATCCTGCAGTCGCAGCGATTTAAAATTTGTAATAAGGCGTAGATCATTACGTCTTACTTGATACAAGATCAAAACCTTGTATGGTAGATGATCACGCCATCATCGCGTTTGTTTTAATCCGGCTCACAGACAATGCTAATTGAAATCAAAATTGGTCTTTTCCTGTTACACGGCTCTCGTGACGACAATATTAGGAAAAAACATCGGTCTGTCGGTTTGTAAATAAACAACATTATTGTATTGATGAATTGCTTTTTCGTCGTTTTGAAAATCACCACTCCAATCAATCATACATGTAACACGTGAACCAAAATTTAAAAAAAGACCATCCAGGTAGAGTGTAAAGTGTCGACTCCGGTGAATTCAAATCTTTTGGCACTTTTCTGGATCTAACAATAGTTATTATACCTTCTGGTGAGAAAAATGAAATTCGAACTGTAGTTAACTTCTGCTGCATCCAGTTTTTTTTTATTGCCAGATATTTATTATAGGATGTTTCAAGATGGTCCCCATTTACCTGACGGCTCACATATTTGAAATGTGAAGTGCGAAACAAAACCAGTTACAAAAAATATTGCACCAAACGTGTACTACGACAAAACCAGATACAGTTAGTATCAAAGTGAAATTGACATTTATCTCTATCAAAACCATTCTTGCTCACTCAGCGCATTCATTCATTTAAAACACTCACAACATTCAAAAACATTCCAAAATCGATAAGACAAATAAATACATTCAAAATAAATATAGCTAGAAAAAATAGCGATTTCATTTACATAATTGAAATTATAAGCGCATGGTTGGTTCTTTAAGAAAAATGAAGCTATTCATAGAACTAACATGCATATCTTATAAAAAGGAGGTAAAAGTTATCTTTTTTTAAGTAAGCATTTTTTTCTATTCCATAGTGTTCTATCCTAAGGGAAAGTCGGACCTTTTAGTTTGAGCATGGACTCCTTGATATTGTAAGATGGGAATCCAGTGGACTCCTTACTCAAAGAAGTAAGTGATGGTTTATTGTCAGATTTTTTCTGTCATCTTTTTTTTCAAACGTTATTGGATTTCATCGGAAAAGTATAAAACTTAGTTTGTTTGTTTTTTTGTTTCATGAAAGGGGTTTGGATTTTTCATTTTCATAAGGCTAGTTAATTATTTTTCATGAAGAGCTCTGTCGTTTGTCTGCAAATTTGTACATCAAACATTTCAAATTTTAACGAATTCCAAACGTTTTTTTCAATCATTGTAATCGACCTTAAATCAATTTTATTCTTTAAACACGCCGTAGAAGTGCTTCGGCGAATAGTTATTTTTTTTCGATTAATTACGAATTTGATCATTTTTTTCTGACCATCCTTGGACATAGCGCTTAGTCAAGTCCGCCGCTTGTCGTCAGCGAGCCATAGTTGCCACACTACACTGAAGACTCGATGTATGTGATTTAATGCAATTGACCGAAAATCCATCCGAAAAGTAACTCCTAGATTATGAATGGATATCGAAAACAGCGTGCAACAATTTTTCGACAGAAGTTGTCTTTGTACGGCCATGTACAGTATGACTTGTGTTAAGCGACCACTAAGGGGACTACTAAAAAGCGGTCGTTTATGGGCATGGTCGCTTAATACAAATAACATGACAAATGTAACAGTTCATTTTGATAGTATTTATTTGTCGGTCGGACAGATTTAAAACCTTGACATATCGAACGTCTTAATAAAGTATTGGGTTTTTCATCGACGTTACTCAAATAGCACGATGGGCTCGTAAAGATGTTCTCCAATAATGTTGTCCGAGGGATAGCACGAGTCGGTTAGCATGAGTTAGATATCGTATATATTCATTACTTCTCAACGCTTATGAGTGATTTGGATTTGTCGCCGACGCTAATGTAACTAGGAACATATTCAATAGATAGGTGGTCGGACAATTAAAAGGTTTGTGTCAAAACTTTCATAAAATACTTGTCTAATTAAAGTAATTGTGTATATATAATTACAGAAATAGATGCTCAAGCTTAAATGGGTGATCAAAGGTCAATTTTGTCTATACCTGTATAGACAAAATTGACATTCAATCACTCACTTAAATACGTGCATTTATATTTAAATCTATTTTCTCCACAATTGTTAAAAAATTTATGTAAATTCTTGTTCTGAATAAAAGTAAATACGAATTTTGAGACTAATCATTATGGAAGAGGAAACTATTTCTTTTATTTCCTCATAAACCTATTTTTATATTTGACGAAAATAAATGTTTGAACTAAAAACCTCATAAACAATTAAAAAGACAAGTGACCCATTTTTAATTAAAAAAGTTACATATATGTGGCCTCGAGTCTCACCACCGTACACTGTTTGAATGCGCGATGCCAAGCATAAGTTATTCCATAAGTTTGATGTTTTTGTTTCATACGCCCATGATCTAAAAAGCTTTCCCATCATGTTTTTTAATGTTATATCTTTTGAATTTCATTTCAATACTAATAATTTCTTTTCGTTTGATAATACTTTATCCTTTTTGGACTATTTTAGTCATGTTTTAATGACATCGAATGAAAAAAAGGCGATTTATTGGATGGTTTTATAAAACTTCTTTTGTGTACAATAAAGTAGTCAATATTTTATTACTTTTTGGCCCTTACTTGCATCAGCTAATCGCTTTGGTAATGGAAATCTGATCCATTCATTGTAATAAAAAAAAAACTATTCCAATATAACAGATAGTATTCTAGTTTTCCGGAAGACATTCAAACCATCTCAACTTAGGCATACATGGATGAGAAGATATTTACGGTTAAAACTATCGTAGAATTGACAAGATGAATGATTTTGGAGTGATATTAATTGGGTATTTGAGTGAAATCAGGATGAACAATATTAGCGATATTTATTACCTCCCTCTAAAATTTATGCATACAAGTTCTATAAATAGTTGCCTATTTCTCCAAAAACCTATTAGACGCTTATAATTTCATTTTATATCAGTTCAATCGCAATTTTTCTTTCTAAATATATTCATTTTGAATATAGTTGTTGATCTTATATTTTTAATGATTTTGGAGCATTTTTGAATAGTTTGAGTGAAAAATTGAAAGGAATGAATGGAGCGCTGAGTGAGCGATTTAGAATGGTATTGATTGTCAATTTCATGATAAAACTAACTTTACTAGTTAGAATTAATCAACAAATCCATGGTTTTTTAACTCAGAGGGTCGAACATGATTTGCATTTTATGTAAGCAGCATTGTTTTGGAATTTCTTCAATCCGAGTGGCGGATTCTTCTTATGTTACAGTTAAGAACACCGCGAAATTGTGAATGATTTTGGATGATTTTGAAATAAAATTGAATTACTACGATGAGTAAGTTCTGAGTTCTTTAAAGGGAGGTAATACAATATCTCTTATTTCGTACAATTTGACGAAATTAGTAATATCTTATTCTACCCCCTTTAATAACAACGTAGTACTTTTCTGATTGTGTGCCCTATTTGTGCTTACAAAACAGAGGCTTAAAATCCACATCAGCCTGTAAAATAGTTTAACTGTAAGATCGACTTGAATGAAAATTTAATGTGGTTCGTTCTGAACGAATTCGAAGCGGTTTAAAAAAAAAAAAAAAAAAAAAAAAAAAAAAAAAACAATTTGAAAGGCCTTTGAATAGTGTGAGTGAGTGTTTGAAATGCACCGAACGGAGCGTTGAACGAGTTATTTGGAATGGGCCTGGTCAAAATGAGTGTCAATTTTAGATACGTCATTCTATCACTTTACACGATGACCCGATAGGCACTTGGTCGATAATCATCCCAAATGTGGTTAATGCAAAGTTTAAATAATTCCTTTTCGTTAAGAGTCCTATATGCAACCGTTTTATGCAATTGATGGGTTTAGGTCTGATCAATCCAATAGATAATGAAACTAATCAAATGTTGAAGCATTTAAACTGGCAAAGATAATTAACCGTTTGTGAAACAAATTGTAATTACTTTCTCCCCAGTTTTGCCTCGGTTGTAATCGTCCTCTTGATAACAACGCTTTGAAGAAAGGCATGACTTTAGAATTGATAGGAAATACCTCTTTTTAGGCCAGGAAATACCTATCGAAGGATATCATTGCCTCTAGCGACGAAGAGGAAATTTCAAGAACTACTTTCAAAGAACAATGTTGACCTGGGTGTCCACTTTCACTTCTGAGCCTGCGTAAGGTAGTAGTTCCTGAATGGAAACCGCGCAATATTTTTTCTACAACCATAGTTAATATATTACTGGGGTCGATATTAAAAGATGACGCCATCACGTTACAAGCATATGACGTCATCGCTTCAAAGTTGTTTATATAAATAAAGCAGAATATGCAGACTTCAAGAGATTGATGGTTGTAGAACAAGTCAAGCTGTTGTTGGATAATTAAAATGTCGTGTTAACGGACTTCATGGTCGAAAAGCGATGAAGTGCGAATCTTTGTGATGTTGATGTTCTGCCTTTTATCTGAATCGCGGCTTTCATTGTTTCAAAATAGAATGTATTTTTTTTGTCACATCGAAAGAAAAAAATACATAGTTTAAGAGATAATGTTTCTTTTGAGAAAAAGCAAGTCGTTGGTTATTGACCGGAATTTTGTATCTACGGCTTTATTCAAGCTACAGGTACGACATTTCGGGTTGCACAACCACAAAATTAGAAGATGTACATTTACAGGCTTTTTTCTGCATATCAGAATTCGGCGTGTGGTGTCTTTGATCCGTATTGTAAACCGACAACTGCCGCCTAACCCAGTTGCACGGTTCGCGACTTTGACAAAAGTGCAGAGATAAGTAAATTTCGTGGAAAAGGAGGAGGGCAGAATTCAAACAAGTAAAACAATGCTTCTCACTTCAAATCCATGCATCATGCGATATCATAACAATCTTCCCATGCAATCGGAACATCACTCGGCCATTTCCGTAAACTGCAACGGACCTCGGATGTATGTAAGACGGTTGGGTATGTAACAAAATGGTGCATTTTGTTAGGCGGAAACAGTGTAAGAACAGATATCGCGCAAACAACCAGCGCTATCTTTATATTTATATCTTTTACAGTAAATAACGACTGAAAATTCTTAATTTTTGAGAATGACAAATCATTTTCAAAAACTAAGATTTTCACCCGTTATTCAAGAATCTAAAGCTATGATTTCACGTCAGTGACTTAAACGAGTAGTGTTGGCGACGTCGAATGTTTTCACTTAAAGTTTCGAGGGCTAACGCCATTTTAGCTGGCGTCATCGAGTTTTTCCAAGGTTTTCCCGTAATTATTAAAAATAGTCCGTCTATGTACATCCGAGGTTCATCGTGAGAATGTCTTCCCATGAAGCTGATAAATCGGTTGTTGTTACTATATTTTAGTCATCTAACCTTAGCAATCTTCATGTGCGTCAGTCAGAGCTGTACCACAGATTGTACAGAGAAAGCAAACCTATACGTCATGGGGTTTACAAATTTAACATTGATCAACGTTAGGCAATTCAAAACTCGTATCTACAGCTACATTTGCAATATTTTATTTGTTACTTATTGATATAGTTGTTAGGTGCTATTTCGACTGAGTACATTAAAGTAACTATATTTAGTACATGTGTACGCATTTACAATGTATCTCTCGTAGCATGGGTTCAATTGTAACATAGCTGTTATTATCAAATTTCCTTGCAAGTGCAAACATTCATCATATTGGAGAAATTAAAGAATACATTATTTAAAATTTTATAACAACTTCAGAAGAAAAAGAAAGTGCTTATTGTTTAAAAATATTTCCGGCGGCACTCATTCTTTCCGACTATTTGTGTCCCACCAATGGTTTGGTAAACGAAGACCTACGAGGAATAGCAGCTGGAGGCTAGGAAAGCATGAAATGGAAGCACTGTTGTTAGAAATAATAGGTATCCTTTGTTAGGTGCTCCAGCCGCCGCGATATAACTGGTAGTTATTTGAAAGTGGAGTAAAAACCCCATTGAAACGAACATACCAAAATATTTGATTTCCATCTAGGTTAATTGGCCATTTGATACGGTTAAATGATTGAGAATCAAATTTCAAACATCGATTTGTCACTTTAATCACGTGAGTACTGCTTGAATAAAATCTTTGGTCGCACATCTCTCATATTTAATTACAATTACTTTCTTTATGGAAATTGCAATATTTGCGCAAAATGAGGTCAAACATCGGCCGATATAGCAGCATGTTTTAATACTTTTTATGCTTAATTACTGCGTGTAAAAATCATTGTCATAGATAATCTAGTAGTATAAAAAGGCCAATCTAATTTGCCCTTCATAGACTCCCCCCCCCCTTTTTTTCCCCTCACCTTAACGGCTAAGTATTACATTCTACAAAATGTTCTCCATCTTCGGTCACATATTTTCCGTTTGAAAGTCAAAGCTCAACTCGATTATAAATATCATCGAACTTGAAATTGTCTGTACTTCAAACCATTGTTTTCGTTAAATTATGTTTTGCAGCTTGTTTGCAATTTGTAGTTATTTTATCAAATGTTCCGCTCATAATTGCGACTGACATAGGTAGTCACCTCTGAAATAACCAGATCAATTCACGCCGGTCCTTTCAAACGGAAATAGAAAACCAATCGGGAAATATCGGCGATTCTATGGAATAGACCTCGGGAATAATGAGGGCGCAGACATGAAAGCGCGTCATATCGAACGTGGCTTTATGTGACGTCCCAAACATTACTGAAGATGACGTTGCTAAAACCAATGGAAGCTTTAAACTGCACATTTTGAAGTTTGATATCAAAACGCAGTGTTTAAGTGCGTTTAGTCATGCCCAAAATCTCTATGTAGATTATCAAAATTCATTAAAATAATTTGTTTTTACACCAAAAATTACTGCTATTACGTCCGATTTACTATCCAGTTTACGGAAAGTCCGAGAGATGTTCTGAAGACAACAAGACAAACTTTCAAAGAGGAAGAAAAGATAAACAGATAAGACTCACTTCTTAAACAAGTTTATTAATCGGCGAATACTTGATTGGTTTAAAATTAAATAAATCTTTTCCCATTTTAACGCATATTTTTGACGTTATTGATACCGTCTGCATCACTTCAGGAAAAAAAGCTCGTTATTCATTTTTATACCAAGGAATATTTGAAATTACGCGAGGAAATGTAATATGTTATTGTGTAACAGATCTTCCTTTTGTCTTTTGAGTTAATGTTTGCTGTAACACATTTATTTTCTCAGAAATAACTCCTTTTTACCGTCCTCAATTATCAGAATTTTCTTTATTATTGTTATATGTTTGTTAACGTAAAAGACGGAATACCGAATCCATTACGTCATAATATATCGCTAGCCATTCGGACGAAATCGATTTATAACTAGAGTAATGCGATTAAAAATTCTGCATAATTAGTATTAGGAGTAGTTAGTCTCGGACGTATAGACCAGATTGCGTAAAGAGACAAAGAGTGATTAACAGATAAAAAATGAGGAGGAACATTTCAGAATCGATTTTATCTACCTGTTTCGTAACAGATCTATTTTTAGCCATCAAGGCGTGACGTCATACAGTTATCGATCGCATGCAGACGAATTTTAATTACAACGGGTCCGGGTTGAAAATTGCAAATGCATGATGGTTTTAAAACGGAGTGGAAAAAGAAGCATAATACAGACTGGATAGCAGACGATCTTTTTTTTACCTTAGAGTTTAACCGTTTGTGAATTGAAGGAACGTGTCTGTAGCAGTCGCTTAACGATGGTAGTTCGCCTAGATGCGTAAAAAAGCAGGCAATTTCAACGGCAGTTCGATCTGCCGTGGTAAAACACTGTGGAAAAATTGGTCGGGTAGTAGTAGTATGGTGACATACGTATAGAAACGAGGCATTGTTCTTTATCCTATATAAAACGGCCATTTTGAATGGGAGGAGGGAATTTTTGTGTCTTTTGTAATCTATTTTTAACGATGAGTATTGTGTAAACGTGTGACGTCATACAGCAGACGATTTTTCAGGTAGGTTTTATTGAAGCTAAGTGTAAATAACATCTTTTGTAGATATGTAAATAGGGTTTCAAAATTCGGTCATCTACTCATGGGTGAAATGGTTAGGAGAAAGGGGTCTAGTTAAACAAGGATAAGCATTTTTGTAAAACATAGCCAAAGAAAAAGTATCAGAGGATATGACATTTCCCAATTAAATGGAATAACATGAATTGTATTTAATTTGAGATATTGACCAACTCACAGCAAGATGAGATTTAAATATTTTCAATCATTGTTGCGATTACTCATTAAAGGTTTAAATCATAAAAATATATCTTAAAAACTTCGTTACCGCAGTCTGATTAGGTTAAGTTTCTTATTAAAAATTGGTCCCTATTCCTTTGCTTTGATATTAGCTACGAAGATAGATAGCTCTTTTAACAATTTAAGCATGTGTTAAGGAATCCTTTCACATCATCGACAGGCATTGAGACATAAATTCATGCATCAGAAAAACAGGGATCCCAATACGAATTTAATGTATAAATAACCGGTGGAATAACCCATGTTGTTCTATTTATAGAAATGGTATGCCTTATGGTAAGTGACTCCTTCCCAGACGATAAAACTTTTCATAAATGTTAGGAAATATGAAAAAGCTTAGAAATTCATCATACATAAAGCGTCGTTACTATAGCGGGTTTATCTACTCCTTTGTTGTCGGTGCGGGCGGACTGGGAAAGAATTTTTGTTTTTATTCTTAAACAACTTCAATCATTGTTGGTTTAAACCTATTTACAACAATTGGGAAACAAGTTCTTACAACTTAAATTAATCCCTCTCGATTCTGCTTACTGGAATATTCACCAG
This sequence comes from Fragum whitleyi, assembly GCA_948146395.1. Taxonomy (NCBI): domain Eukaryota; kingdom Metazoa; phylum Mollusca; class Bivalvia; order Cardiida; family Cardiidae; genus Fragum; species Fragum whitleyi. Next base: position 15,539,388 of record OX411559.1, read on the forward strand.
TGCCCGCGCCGATTGTTTGGGCTTATGAAAGAACCAAGATCGATAACCCTATCGGGAATCGCACTCGGGACCTTTGGATCAAGAGGCTGACGCTCTACCTCTTGACCAAGGACATCAAGCATTGTTGATAACTCTATTGAAGGTTTGAATTATAAATAGGCCATAGAAAATGTCGTTACTGCAACCCTGGTGAGTTTTACATACACTTGTAAAAATTGATCCTTCTTATTTGATATGGGCGAACTGGGAAAAATATGATAAAATTGGATTCATATACGGAACACACGGCGTAAAAAATGGTTCGTTAGAGGGTCGTTTTCTTCAGCAGACGACAAAGCTAAAGACTGGGACAAGTCTTAATGATTTAAAAGTGTAAATAGATTACAAAACGTTCCGTTTTCATCTCTCTCTGTCTCTGTGTCTGTCTGTCTGTCTGTCTCTCTCTCTCTCTCTCTCATTGTTTGTTTCTTTTTTTTTTCTTTCTTTCTTTCTCCGTTTTTCTGTCTTTTCTTACTCTATCTTTTTTTTTCAAGCACTTTCTTAGTTTACAGGATTCAACGAGTCCATACACGCTATTCTATTAAAGAACATGGCGTAATGATCCAGTTTATTCCAGTTTATTCCGAATGATTGATTCAAGTCCATACACGTTTGTGCAATACTATATAAATGCGAGATATGTATCCGATAATCTCATTCAGCTACCTGACACACACGAGAGATGAGTTACCTCATAAACAGAAGCTCTTAAACTATTCATAAGTTTAAAACAGGTGAGGTGTAAATTTCTATGTACTTAAGCAGACGATTTATCATGACGCCAGTCTGCAGTGAATAAAGTATGTTTACATCGTTTCGCTTGAATGGATAAGGAGTACTTTATAAATTACAGTGCTGAGATTTCAAAAAGGAGAAGTAAATGTAACAAATGATTGAAGTAGATTTTTACACCACTTTCAACATTTGTACAATTAAATCTCGGTAGATGGAGACCTAATAATGCTTGTCTGGCATTCTTTGCACTTGTACTACCATTCAAACACATTCTATCTCAAAGGTTTATGATTATCCACCAATGGAAGACTAAATGATACATTGGTTAACGATTATGTACCCATGGAAGAATAAACGATAAAATCAAGCCAAATCCTATTTACAATATTTATTAACAATATATATGTTACACATGCTTACATACATATTTATTCAATATCATTAGTATTGATCCAACTATTGAATTTCTTTGGATAATATTGCCATTTGACAAACAATTGTTTGTTTCGCCCTTTTCCTCTCGTTTTCAACACTTTCTCCACTTTCCACTTTTGATCTGGATCTAAGTATATTCTTTGAAGTTCGGCTTCATAAAATGTTCCCTCGATATTTTCGTCTTGCAAATCAGGGAGTCTATATATGGGTAGGGACCCTCGGTGATAGCGTTTATACACTTTAAACACTTCTCCTGAATATTTCTGATCATATTCTCTGGTAAATGTTGATGTCAGATGCGATATACGCACAAAGTCACCGATTTTGTATTTGAATCTTTTTAAATCACGTTTTGTCCTTTGTGTTCTTGAGAAATAAGTTGATAGTCTCACTTCTTCCGAATTGGCTTTTTTCACATCAGACGGAGCCATCCCTATGGTTCGGTGATATGTCCTATTATAACTATTGGCTACGTCTTGTAGTACAGGTAGATATGAGTAGTTGTCCTTGTAAGTGAAAAAACGGTAAAGTTTCGTTTTAATTGTTTTTATTGCTCGCTCACTTATCGAAGCTTTGGTATCCGAATTCTGAGTAGGAAAATATCGCACATCGTTATCTGTCATCAGGGATTGAACTCTTTTTGCACGGAATTCTTGACCTGGAAAAGAAATGAAAACATATCATATAACTTGAAAGTACGAATATATATCATGTTTTATGTAAGAAATATTTACATTCTAGACTAAAGAGTTATAATTCAAAAGAATACAAAGGGGAAATTACCTTTATCCGTGATGAGTTTGGCGGGGGCTCGGCCATATTCTTTAAAAATGTCTTTGAAAGCTTTAGCTACCGCTTCCCCGGTCTTGTTCTTCAGTGGACGTAACCACACGTATTTTGAGAATGTGTCCACTACGAGTAGGATGTACTTGAAAGCATCGTTCCATTTTCGAATTTTACCATGTCGATTAAATCAGCCATCCACAGGTCATCTTTACCAGCAGTGACAATAGAGTTTCTCTGAAATCGTCGTCTTACATGTTTATATAAACTATACGATTCCTGGTTATGTAAGAATTTGCGTATCCTATGCATACCAATGTCAAATTTTCCTTCATTTTGTACCACTTTATACAGTTTCTGTGGCCCAGAAAAGCTTGCTGGATGAGACGGGTCATAATAAATCGATTTCAAGTAATCTTCCCAGGGTGCCATGTTCACTGTACAAATGTCACAATACTAATGAATAAGATCAGCCAAGAAGTATTACTTAAATATCTTTTATGAGTCATTTTCATCGTCACTGACGTCATCACCATCGGATTCCTCTTCATCATCGGAAAATTCCATGTCAAATAGTTCTTGAAAGGTGTTCTTATGTTTCCTTATGACTTTCTTCACAACAGTGGTTGTGTTTTGGCCTCTAGAGATCAGTTTATCTATTTGATCCATGATTTGTTGGTGAATTCTATTGCTTCTTAGTGGCAGAATATATTTATCTATTAATTGTTCGTATTTCGCGAAAAAATCTTTTTCGTCGTGATGTTTTATGCGCTCCTCGGCCATTTCCTGAGCAGCCTCACTATCCTCTCCATTATCTCTGAATGTATTGTAAATTCTGTCAAATTTATCCCTGTTACTTTCTCTGGCTCTTTTCCATAATTGTACGTAAGCCAAATTATCTTCAACAGAATCGTCTTCAGAGTCGCTTTCGTTTAAGTCCTCGTGTTTTCGTTTTCTTTGGTCCCTATGTTCAGGACACCAGCCGTTTTTGACGTGTCTTTGTACGTCATGAACAGTGTCAAATAATTGGCCACAATCATCACATGGTTGTCCTTTATTATCCATTATTTCTTCGGAATTATTTTCTGTAATGTTTTCCGGATCTGAATATTCCGTGATGTTATCTGTTTGAGTTCCGACTGCAGAATGATTAAATTCTGGCGCAACATCTTCTTTTATAGAATTTTGTGGAGTCACGTGACTTGTCTTTTCTAGAGCGTTTTTTCTTTGACCGATGCATTTTAGCCTCTGATCTTCTGGTGTAGTTGGTTTTAAATCAACCAATAAATGTCCGTAAGGTTGTTTCGTAGCTTTTGAAAATTGTTTCAAAAGAATATCACTTTGCCCTGGATACATCTGTCTTGCTAGGGTCATCACTGATATTTTATCGACTGGATTATTAAACAATACAAGATAGTGACAGTTTCTTCTTTGTGTCGGGTCCTTGGTGCCAAATAAATTCTGGTTTATAGAGATCACAGATAGAGATCTATGATGTGAGCCCTCAGTGAACAGATCAGTGATCCGTTTATCCTTTCCGGCTTCAGAAAATATATCGTCCAAAATCAAAAGGTTGTTGACTCTAGGATCGAAGAAATCGTCTTCATCTAAGTCGGTAGGAATGCCTTTTGTAAATTCCACCTTAGGAGTAACTGTCTTTTGAATTTCTGTGTATAAGGGTTGCCATCTTTTGTAGAGCCACACAATTCTTTGAATGCGAGGCTGAATGTTTGTGAAGTGATTCTGTAATAACCTTTCTACCATCGTAGTCTTTCCACATGCTGAAAGAAAGATTGAATTTCTTAAGAAAATTTTATTCCGGCACATAAAATAGACCTATTATAAAGTGAGAGAAATTGATACCAATATGTTGTTGAAAAAGCCCCCGAAAATATAAGAGACTAAAATATTCAAATTGTAGACAAGTTTATTATTTCAATATTAAAAAGAGAAAAAATCATAGCAAAAACCGAGGGTAAAAAAAAAACGTTGAAAAAAGTGAATTGAAATATATATGAAAAATATATTTAATACCTGTGGGACCTGATATCATCATAGTAAATGGGTGACGAAACACTACGTTTTCTTCTAATGGTAAAATTTCTTGTGGCGACCTTAGATACATCTCACTGTCTGGCGGCGGCGGCGGTGGCGGCGGCGGCGGTGGTGGCGGCGGCGGCGGCGGCGGATACGCTTCAGTGCTCTGCGGATATGCTTGAGCGATTTCCATATGTTTTTGTCTTTGATGCCTTAACATGACATCTCTTCTTGAAAAATACTGCAAACAGTCTGGACACTTTGCAGAATACATGTTGACTCTCCGATGATTGGCAACTGAATGACGAGATATATTTTGTTTCTTCAATATAAATATATTCGCCTGTTTGCAGCAACAAATTATGATCAAATAAAGTATGCTTAGCCAATCACAGCCATGGACCTATCATGAATAGCCATCCCCTTAATTTTTTTTCCTATACATGTAAATCAGGAAACAGAGGTCATGAGAAACTTATCCAGTTCGAAAACCCTTAAGTGATGATCACTCTTTAATTCCACCTTAGTTGACCATTGTATAATCTCGCATTGACAGCAATAAATATGTCATAATAACGCATTTTGAAAAATTTAAGGTGCACTGTTGTAAACTCAACAGATGAAATAACTATGTACCTCGAAAATCTTAAATGCTGTCTCGTCTGGTGATCATGTAATCTCGCTTTGATAAAAATATTATTACTTGCATCAAAACATATTGCGCATGCGCGAGAAATTAAATATAGTTACGAAAACTTCAAATATATAGAAAGAATTTCTCGCGCATGCGCAATATGTTTTGATGCAAGTAATAATATTTTTATCAAAGCGAGATTACATGATCACCAGACGAGACAGCATTTAAGATTTTCGAGGTACATAGTTATTTCATCTGTTGAGTTTACAACAGTGCACCTTAAATTTTTCAAAATGCGTTATTATGACATATTTATTGCTGTCAATGCGAGATTATACAATGGTCAACTAAGGTGGAATTAAAGAGTGATCATCACTTAAGGGTTTTCGAACTGGATAAGTTTCTCATGACCTCTGTTTCCTGATTTACATGTATAGGAAAAAAAAATTAAGGGGATGGCTATTCATGATAGGTCCATGGCTGTGATTGGCTAAGCATACTTTATTTGATCATAATTTGTTGCTGCAAACAGGCGAATATATTTATATTGAAGAAACAAAATATATCTCGTCATTCAGTTGCCAATCATCGGAGAGTCAACATGTATTCTGCAAAGTGTCCAGACTGTTTGCAGTATTTTTCAAGAAGAGATGTCATGTTAAGGCATCAAAGACAAAAACATATGGAAATCGCTCAAGCATATCCGCAGAGCACTGAAGCGTATCCGCCGCCGCCGCCGCCACCGCCGCCACCACCGCCACCACCGCCGCCGCCGCCACCGCCGCCGCCGCCAAACAGTGAGATGTATCTAAGGTCGCCACAAGAAATTTTACCATTAGAAGAAAACGTAGTGTTTCGTCACCCATTTACTATGATGATATCAGGTCCCACAGGTATTAAATATATTTTTCATATATATTTCAATTCACTTTTTTCAACGTTTTTTTTACCCTCGGTTTTTGCTATGATTTTTTCTCTTTTTAATATTGAAATAATAAACTTGTCTACAATTTGAATATTTTAGTCTCTTATATTTTCGGGGGCTTTTTCAACAACATATTGGTATCAATTTCTCTCACTTTATAATAGGTCTATTTTATGTGCCGGAATAAAATTTTCTTAAGAAATTAAATCTTTCTTTCAGCATGTGGAAAGACTACGATGGTAGAAAGGTTATTACAGAATCACTTCACAAACATTCAGCCTCGCATTCAAAGAATTGTGTGGCTCTACAAAAGATGGCAACCCTTATACACAGAAATTCAAAAGACAGTTACTCCTAAGGTGGAATTTACAAAAGGCATTCCTACCGACTTAGATGAAGACGATTTCTTCGATCCTAGAGTCAACAACCTTTTGATTTTGGACGATATATTTTCTGAAGCCGGAAAGGATAAACGGATCACTGATCTGTTCACTGAGGGCTCACATCATAGATCTCTATCTGTGATCTCTATAAACCAGAATTTATTTGGCACCAAGGACCCGACACAAAGAAGAAACTGTCACTATCTTGTATTGTTTAATAATCCAGTCGATAAAATATCAGTGATGACCCTAGCAAGACAGATGTATCCAGGGCAAAGTGATATTCTTTTGAAACAATTTTCAAAAGCTACGAAACAACCTTACGGACATTTATTGGTTGATTTAAAACCAACTACACCAGAAGATCAGAGGCTAAAATGCATCGGTCAAAGAAAAAACGCTCTAAAAAAGACAAGTCACGTGACTCCACAAAATTCTATAAAAGAAGATGTTGCGCCAGAATTTAATCATTCTGCAGTCGGAACTCAAACAGATAACATCACGGAATATTCAGATCCGGAAAACATTACAGAAAATAATTCCGAAGAAATAATGGATAATAAAGGACAACCATGTGATGATTGTGGCCAATTATTTGACACTGTTCATGACGTACAAAGACACGTCAAAAACGGCTGGTGTCCTGAACATAGGGACCAAAGAAAACGAAAACACGAGGACTTAAACGAAAGCGACTCTGAAGACGATTCTGTTGAAGATAATTTGGCTTACGTACAATTATGGAAAAGAGCCAGAGAAAGTAACAGGGATAAATTTGACAGAATTTACAATACATTCAGAGATAATGGAGAGGATAGTGAGGCTGCTCAGGAAATGGCCGAGGAGCGCATAAAACATCACGACGAAAAAGATTTTTTCGCGAAATACGAACAATTAATAGATAAATATATTCTGCCACTAAGAAGCAATAGAATTCACCAACAAATCATGGATCAAATAGATAAACTGATCTCTAGAGGCCAAAACACAACCACTGTTGTGAAGAAAGTCATAAGGAAACATAAGAACACCTTTCAAGAACTATTTGACATGGAATTTTCCGATGATGAAGAGGAATCCGATGGTGATGACGTCAGTGACGATGAAAATGACTCATAAAAGATATTTAAGTAATACTTCTTGGCTGATCTTATTCATTAGTATTGTGACATTTGTTCAGTGAACATGGCACCCTGGGAAGATTACTTGAAATCGATTTATTATGACCCGTCTCATCCAGCAAGCTTTGCTGGGCCACAGAAACTGTATAAAGTGGTACAAAATGAAGGAAAATTTGACATTGGTATGCATAGGATACGCAAATTCTTACATAACCAGGAATCGTATAGTTTATATAAACATGTAAGACGACGATTTCAGAGAAACTCTATTGTCACTGCTGGTAAAGATGACCTGTGGATGGCTGATTTAATCGACATGGTAAAATTCGAAAATGGAACGATGCTTTCAAGTACATCCTACTCGTAGTGGACACATTCTCAAAATACGTGTGGTTACGTCCACTGAAGAACAAGACCGGGGAAGCGGTAGCTAAAGCTTTCAAAGACATTTTTAAAGAATATGGCCGAGCCCCCGCCAAACTCATCACGGATAAAGGTAATTTCCCCTTTGTATTCTTTTGAATTATAACTCTTTAGTCTAGAATGTAAATATTTCTTACATAAAACATGATATATATTCGTACTTTCAAGTTATATGATATGTTTTCATTTCTTTTCCAGGTCAAGAATTCCGTGCAAAAAGAGTTCAATCCCTGATGACAGATAACGATGTGCGATATTTTCCTACTCAGAATTCGGATACCAAAGCTTCGATAAGTGAGCGAGCAATAAAAACAATTAAAACGAAACTTTACCGTTTTTTCACTTACAAGGACAACTACTCATATCTACCTGTACTACAAGACGTAGCCAATAGTTATAATAGGACATATCACCGAACCATAGGGATGGCTCCGTCTGATGTGAAAAAAGCCAATTCGGAAGAAGTGAGACTATCAACTTATTTCTCAAGAACACAAAGGACAAAACGTGATTTAAAAAGATTCAAATACAAAATCGGTGACTTTGTGCGTATATCGCATCTGACATCAACATTTACCAGAGAATATGATCAGAAATATTCAGGAGAAGTGTTTAAAGTGTATAAACGCTATCACCGAGGGTCCCTACCCATATATAGACTCCCTGATTTGCAAGACGAAAATATCGAGGGAACATTTTATGAAGCCGAACTTCAAAGAATAGACTTAGATCCAGATCAAAAGTGGAAAGTGGAGAAAGTGTTGAAAACGAGAGGAAAAGGGCGAAACAAACAATTGTTTGTCAAATGGCAATATTATCCAAAGAAATTCAATAGTTGGATCAATACTAATGATATTGAATAAATATGTATGTAAGCATGTGTAACATATATATTGTTAATAAATATTGTAAATAGGATTTGGCTTGATTTTATCGTTTATTCTTCCATGGGTACATAATCGTTAACCAATGTATCATTTAGTCTTCCATTGGTGGATAATCATAAACCTTTGAGATAGAATGTGTTTGAATGGTAGTACAAGTGCAAAGAATGCCAGACAAGCATTATTAGGTCTCCATCTACCGAGATTTAATTGTACAAATGTTGAAAGTGGTGTAAAAATCTACTTCAATCATTTGTTACATTTACTTCTCCTTTTTGAAATCTCAGCACTGTAATTTATAAAGTACTCCTTATCCATTCAAGCGAAACGATGTAAACATACTTTATTCACTGCAGACTGGCGTCATGATAAATCGTCTGCTTAAGTACAGAGAAATTTACACCTCACCTGTTTTAAACTTATGAATAGTTTAAGAGCTTCTGTTTATGAGGTAACTCATCTCTCGTGTGTGTCAGGTAGCTGAATGAGATTATCGGATACATATCTCGCATTTATATAGTATTGCACAAACGTGTATGGACTTGAATCAATCATTCGGAATAAACTGGAATAAACTGGATCATTACGCCATGTTCTTTAATAGAATAGCGTGTATGGACTCGTTGAATCCTGTAAACTAAGAAAGTGCTTGAAAAAAAAAGATAGAGTAAGAAAAGACAGAAAAACGGAGAAAGAAAGAAAGAAAAAAAAGAAACAAACAATGAGAGAGAGAGAGAGAGAGACAGACAGACAGACAGACACAGAGACAGAGAGAGATGAAAACGGAACGTTTTGTAATCTATTTACACTTTTAAATCATTAAGACTTGTCCCAGTCTTTAGCTTTGTCGTCTGCTGAAGAAAACGACCCTCTAACGAACCATTTTTTACGCCGTGTGTTCCGTATATGAATCCAATTTTATCATATTTTTCCCAGTTCGCCCATATCAAATAAGAAGGATCAATTTTTACAAGTGTATGTAAAACTCACCAGGGTTGCAGTAACGACATTTTCTATGGCCTATTTATAATTCAAACCTTCAATAGAGTTATCAACAATGCTTGATGTCCTTGGTCAAGAGGTAGAGCGTCAGCCTCTTGATCCAAAGGTCCCGAGTGCGATTCCCGATAGGGTTATCGATCTTGGTTCTTTCATAAGCCCAAACAATCGGCGCGAGCACTGGTGAATATTCCAGTAAGCAGAATCGAGAGGGATTAATTTAAGTTGTAAGAACTTGTTTCCCAATTGTTGTAAATAGGTTTAAACCAACAATGATTGAAGTTGTTTAAGAATAAAAACAAAAATTCTTTCCCAGTCCGCCCGCACCGACAACAAAGGAGTAGATAAACCCGCTATAGTAACGACGCTTTCTGTATGATGAATTTCTAAGCTTTTTCATATTTCCTAACATTTATGAAAAGTTTTATCGTCTGGGAAGGAGTCACTTACCATAAGGCATACCATTTCTATAAATAGAACAACATGGGTTATTCCACCGGTTATTTATACATTAAATTCGTATTGGGATCCCTGTTTTTCTGATGCATGAATTTATGTCTCAATGCCTGTCGATGATGTGAAAGGATTCCTTAACACATGCTTAAACTGTTAAAAGAGCTATCTATCTTCGTAGCTAATATCAAAGCAAAGGAATAGGGACCAATTTTTAATAAGAAACTTAACCTAATCAGACTGCGGTAACGAAGTTTTTAAGATATATTTTTATGATTTAAACCTTTAATGAGTAATCGCAACAATGATTGAAAATATTTAAATCTCATCTTGCTGTGAGTTGGTCAATATCTCAAATTAAATACAATTCATGTTATTCCATTTAATTGGGAAATGTCATATCCTCTGATACTTTTTCTTTGGCTATGTTTTACAAAAATGCTTATCCTTGTTTAACTAGACCCCTTTCTCCTAACCATTTCACCCATGAGTAGATGACCGAATTTTGAAACCCTATTTACATATCTACAAAAGAAGTTATTTACACTTAGCTTCAATAAAACCTACCTGAAAAATCGTCTGCTGTATGACGTCACACGTTTACACAATACTCATCGTTAAAAATAGATTACAAAAGACACAAAAATTCCCTCCTCCCATTCAAAATGGCCGTTTTATATAGGATAAAGAACAATGCCTCGTTTCTATACGTATGTCACCATACTACTACTACCCGACCAATTTTTCCACAGTGTTTTACCACGGCAGATCGAACTGCCGTTGAAATTGCCTGCTTTTTTACGCATCTAGGCGAACTACCATCGTTAAGCGACTGCTACAGACACGTTCCTTCAATTCACAAACGGTTAAACTCTAAGGTAAAAAAAGATCGTCTGCTATCCAGTCTGTATTATGCTTCTTTTTCCACTCCGTTTTAAAACCATCATGCATTTGCAATTTTCAACCCGGACCCGTTGTAATTAAAATTCGTCTGCATGCGATCGATAACTGTATGACGTCACGCCTTGATGGCTAAAAATAGATCTGTTACGAAACAGGTAGATAAAATCGATTCTGAAATGTTCCTCCTTATTTTTTATCTGTTAATCACTCTTTGTCTCTTTACGCAATCTGGTCTATACGTCCGAGACTAACTACTATTAGGGGTGCACTAACACTAACATTACACTTGGAAAAATTGCGACAGCCGTTTTTATCTAAATAAGTGAATTACTTACATATTGAACAATTATAAGACACATCAATATTAGTTGATAAAAAGAAAAAATGCAGTGAATGCCTTTATAACGGCATGAAATTGACGCCCATGTCAGCCGTTTCGGCCAAACGCGTTCCAATTTTCACACGCAGCACTCCGTTCTGAGAATATTTACCATAACTCGTATGGTTCAAAACGCTCAAAAACTTCATTTAAACCGCTTAAAGCTTCAAATAATTTATAGCTGACGTGATTTTTTCAGTTCAGTTAATGAAAACAAATAAATCTGTTTCAGTTCAGTACTTACAGTAAGTTATATCGTGAAATTGACATTCATCTCAAACAAAACCTTTCTAAATCGCTCAAAATGACAACAAAAGAAAATATCCATAACTACATTGAATGAATTAAGCTTGAAATAAATATCCATTTCAATATCATAATTGATATTATGCGTCTGATTAGTTCTTGGAGAAATATGAAGTTATTTATAGAACTTAAATGCATATTGTAATAGGGAGGAAAGAATATCACTAATTTTGTTTATCCTGAACAAAATTAGCGATATTGGATTACCTCCCTTAATTTTCACTAAAAACTTCCTCCTCTAACTCATTCAATATTATTCAAAAAATCATTCAAAAATAATTCATCTTGTCAATTTCACAATGTACTTAACTTAATATCGTAAAAATTATAATATCCTGAAATTGACATTCACCCCGAGCATAGCTAGTCAAAATCCCTCAATCGGCGCTGCAATCATTCATTCCAAACACTCACTCCAATCCCTCAAAAACGCTACGAAATTGTTCAAAATCTTTCGAAGTCCTTTAAAATGCTCAAATGATCAACACTTTAAGTTAATCGATCAAATAATTACATACGTTTATTTGATGATCTTGATTTTTAAGCTCATATTTTGTCCACAAGGACACAAAATCAGAAAGGTACCTAGATTAATTTCCATTCGTGAAATTATAGCTTTAGTTGTTCACTCAATGAAATATAAATCGATCTTACACTGAAACAAACGATTATCATCTATGTAGTTTGTACACATCCAATTTATGTCGTTGCTCATCACAATTTCATTCCATTTCTTTCAAAAATCAGTCTAATTGTAAAATTTTACCATGCTTTTATAAAACTACTATACGATTAAAATGACACGATGGATATAAATCACGCCCCTATCTGAACAGGCGTAACATATTGCTCTAATAACACTTCTGTTCTGATAGATACAACTGTTTTGGAATAAATTCTACCGAACTTGCAAAAAGATGGGATTAATATGTTGCCAAATTCTTTTTTAAAGTGCTCTGTAGTTTGCTTCTAAAAAGGCGTGTTTCTTGAAGAGCAAGTTGTTTTCGTGTGGTACAAAAGAATATAGTATATAGTCCTCAGGGAATTGGACAGTGCGTGCCTAGATTACTAATTGCCAACAAATAATTTTGTATTTTATATCTTGCACGAATCAAAGAAGAGTGTTATGACAAAAGATTTATGTCAATCAATTGCTCATATCTCATGCTTATCAAACTATGTCTAGATATTTATGGAACCTTTTAGAGCTTTAGCATGGCACTACGGTTAATGGCTTTGCAATAGAAGAACTATTTCTTCTTCGTTTGTCTCTTTTACGAGTTCATCTCGATACGATATCGTGACTTACATTGCATATCTATGTAAACGAAGGATTGCCGCAATGTGATCTACATTGATTCGATGGGTATTTCATGAAATTATACGAAACAAAAACATTCTAGACGAGTCCGAATTTAAAGAATTTTACGTAAAATCAATGCGAGTTGATATCAAAAAGAGGTTGCAAAAATAATGTCGAAAACGTTAAGAAAAAGAAAAAAAAACATTTTAAAAACAATCTATTTATCTCCCCCCCCCCTCCCCCAGTGCTTTTCCTTTTTATTGCCTTCAAAGACAAAAAAAATCGATTTGAGGGACTATGATTACGTAAAGAGGTACAAAGGAACTACTTGTTTTTGAAATCAATCAATTTCAAAGTCATTTATGCAGCCCTGCGTTCAGGATCTTAAAGCGGTGCAAACAATTTTCCAATTATACCCCGCTTTGCACGTACACTTGCGTGCAAAGCGGGGTATAATTGAAAAAAAAAAACTGTTTGTACCATTTTGTTGTAACGCAGGACATGCTTTCCATGAAAACGGATCTACCTGTATCTAAACTTCATCGTCTAATTCCTTATAGCAAATATAGGCTAGACGCCTTATAATGAAGGCAAGGTTGAAATGGCTTTTATTCGATAACGTATTCCACATTACACTAAGACAAATAAATGTGATTAAAAGAAGGAATTTGGTTACAAAGGATCGGTCCTACACAATGACCTTTTATAGACGTTTCTACACTAGGTCTCCGAGGGGTTAATACGAAGACATATAGGTGTATTTTCAAAACTGAGCTCTGACGTAGGCGTTGAGTCCATAACCATAGGTATATCGGGTATGTTTTAAAGAAAGCATATGGTAGGAATCGAACGTGATACATCCTTTTCAACTCCGACAGTACATGAATGAGTAAACCGACCTTAGACAAGCAATACGTTTCATTTGAAAGGTAATTTGTATCATTTTCAGGTATTGTTTACACCTGTTTTGTCCAATTTTTAAAGAATAGCACGGGAATTTAACCGTTAATAGTAGATTTCACGGCTCACTGCACAAAATCTACCTATACACACCTGAACAAGGGCGCTGTCTGAACCTGAATAAAACATTCTTGACTACATTCTTTACCGCGCCAGAAATCCTGACCATTTAGGACATAGGACATACGAACAGGCAGTACGATAATCTCATTCACATATATACGATATTCTGATAAATGAGGCGTTATGACTAAATTGTTCGATTTTCTAGAATCTCTACACATCCTTACGCATTTTTATCAACTTTCCTTGATATACAATTAAAAGAGGCGGTGTATTTAACTATTTAACTTTCTCTTGGTAGATGGTTCGTGATTTACTTATTTACAAACAGAAATTGCGAATAATGACTCTTATCAAATAGTCTAGGTTCTGATATATAATCAAAACGTTGCGACAAACCAATCTGATTTTACGACATGCGTACAAATAAAGAATGACTGAAAATCTATAATTGAGCAAGTGAACAATGTCATTTATCTGTAGATGCACACGTTTTGGTAATTAAACATCCAGCTCTCCATTTATAGCAATAATACCACTCTGCAAAATCGTTCAAATTCATAATACTCTGCTAAATAGTTCAATATGCTCCGAAAGTACTTTAAATATCTGAAATGATTTAAAATGTTCCATAAATTTATTCAAACCGAGTAAATAATTCTATGATTTATTTGCTTGTCTAGTTTTGGAAGCGTCTGAATGGTCCACTTAGACTCTCTATAGAGCGGTACGTATATTTTACTAAGAGAGGTAATGAAAAATACATATTAATTTCTTTCATTAATATTTGGGTTGGATATTTGGCATTTGACATCACTTGAATTTCTGCTACAGATATTGCTTGAGTAATTCCACGGAACCCATATGGGCTCTGTCCTGTCGACATAAAACAAATAAGGTAAATCTTGAAAAAATAAAAATTATATTACAAACTATGGATCTAGAGGTTCGATATTTTTCAAATGATATCAACAGACCGGCCTCTTAATTTGTTGTACAATATGCACACATTACGCGATCCGTTTAGTTTTGAAAAGCCTATTTCATATAGAAACTCAGAGGTAAATATTTTAAATTCTCCTAGCAAACTATAAGGCTGGAATCTTTCATATATACTGAGCGAATTTAAAAACGCAATACCAAAAATATGACTAGTAATCAAATATACGTAAGTACACAGGTTCGATTACTGCGTTTAAGTACGTTTAGGCCAAAGACGACATCAAAACCAAAACGTCGTCTTATTGACCAGACAGGACGACACTAACATCATTTTTGTTCCTTTCGTAAAACCACTAACGCGGTCCATGTCAATACGGTTTAGGTAGACAAAGCCTCTTCCATTTTTTACCCATTTGCGGACATGAAATTTAGCACTGAGAAGACATTTTGAGCATGTTAACGATATTACAACAATGTCGTTTAAACACGTAAATTCTTATAAAGTTAACTATCGGCGAAGTCCTACCTTGCAGATGTTCAAATACTGATGGAATAAAAAAATATTTTTCTAGTCTTATCTAGGTTAACAACGTCCACATTCTTAGGGACAATTTATCAGGTGACATACTCGATTCATAGTATAGTTTTATTTTCAAACTGAATGAGATGATATCATTTCTTTTAACGGTTTTATGAAATAACTTTCGTCAACTATCCTTCAAACTTGTATTTGTGAAATCAATGAAACGTGAAAAAATGCAATGACAAAGGAAGAGTGAGCAGTAGATTGCTTTGCCGAGACTGACCGACGCGTCAGATCAAACAAATGTTAAGTCGATTAAACAGAGGATACTCTTTCTATGATTATAGCTGAACGCAGTTTAGACAAACACGCTTTTTCCGAGCTCTAAATTCAAATTTACTCCAATACATTTTTAAAGTCACTCAGTATATTGTATGTTCTTTCACTTCATTGACCTATTTACATCTGCTGAAAAGACGCTTAGAGTCTGGTCAATACCTTGTACATACGCTTTGCTTTGCTACGTCTTTCGGATGTCCGCCATTCTGATGTCATTCGTGACGAAAGTTTTGCGCTAAACAAAACGTGTAAACAAAACGTGTAGAGCCGATAAACTGTCCGCTATTATGTACGGTGTGAGTGCGAAATTTGACAAGGAATAAACCCTATGTACTCGTTACTTTCCGTCAGACTTCTGCTCATTCGGAACATCGCTCGGACTTTTCCGTTAACTGGAATGTACCGTGACTTGATAAGTATAGTAATTCCGAGTCATTTTTATGTAATTCGGCTTCTTGTGGTACTTAAGTTTATTCATTTGAAGAAAAACACGTTTCGTTATTGCCCTTCGATCATCTGTGAAGATCTTTTGGGCATATTATAAATTGATTACAAAACACAGTAAAACATTGCGTTTTGTTATCAAATTATCAAATGTCCTAAATTGAAAGCTCCACAATTCGTTTGAGTCGGATTTATGGACAGTCTAGAAGGGTATATTGTTAAGAAAATACATAAAATCCAAGGAGTGAAGGTGAAAATAAATGCGAGTACTAATATATTTTGATTTTTATCGCAAATGGCGATACATGGGTAGTTTGGGATAGTAAAGTAACCTTGTTATTATAGGTCTGGTCTAAAAACACAAATGATAAGGTATAACTAAATAGATATCATTTAGCTTTATTGTCAAATTACACGTTCTAATGCTGGGAAATCAAGGCTATAAATACGTCTGTCTGTTGATGGAGAGAAATGTCTTGCATTATCCTTTCTTTTGATAATCAATTGTAGGAGCTGATTTAGAAAAACAGAAACTATGGTGTGGAATCTAATGAATGTTAAACAATTGCTTCTCATCTTCCAGCAATATATAAGCTGGAGTGTTTCTGGTACAAAAAGTCTAGCTAGAAGTATTGTCTCCACCTTGGCGTGAAGAGCGTATCCGTTGGCGTTTACGTGTTCCTTAGCCTTGACGTTTGCACGACAGCCCTTAACCTGGGGCCTGTTTCATCAATCTGTTTAGGACGTGTTTTTGTCTTAAAAACGTCTTAGGACATTTTTAAGACAGAAATCCGGTTTCATCAAACTCGAGGGATTTAGGAAGATCCTAAATTTTGTCCCAATTGTAGGACACCGATTTTGGCGTCCTACGTGATACTTTTGTCTTAAACTTTGTGTCTAAAGGAGAAATGGCTGCTGTTTTCAATACTTTAGTTGAAAGAAGGGACAAATATGTCCGAGCAAAAATAAAAGGAACTATCATTTATATAAGGGATAAAATTCGTGCGAATATCTAATCCGCTTGATAGATTAAGTTGCCTTTATCATGCGTTAAAAAGGTCAAGTGAATGACTTCAGAAAAAAACATAGAAATTACAAAATATCAATGTTTCCGCTCGACAACGTCGACACTGTGACTGTACCATAACCTCGGGGTTCCCCCCCCCCCCCAAAACAGCCGAGATAAACATGAAGAAAGCATGGTGGACGGTGGCATATTTCTGTCACGATACACGAGGTAGTAGTACATGTATCATGATGGATTGAAAAATATTATGATAAAAGAAAGTTTTTATGAAATCTTATCTTGACCATAACTTTTTTCTTCATAAAAATAGTGCTTTACTATTATCTGTTATCTCGCTTTTGCAACGTTTTACTGATACCAAGGCAAAGTGATTGAAATTCCGACTCCTATAAATAGAAAACTAAATTCGGATATTTTTTCTGTATGTAAATATTGGAAAACTCTAATCTGGAGGATGAGAAGAGATTAAATCCGAAAGCCCTTATCTAAATAGAGTCACAGAAAAAGTCAATTTTAGAGACACAATAATTTTATTTTGATGTCAGTAGAGGGCATTATCGTAGAAAAGGTAAAGAAACGGGGTACAAATATCACGCAAGTATTATTAAGAACATTTTGACTTGCGATATAAGATTGCCTGGAAACGTTATCTTATCGTGAGGTTGTTTAAATAATCACGAAATTGATATCCTGTATCCCGTGGCAGGAACATGCCACCATAAGAAAGGGAGTGAAAGTTTTCATTCTTATCTTTATCTCATTTAAAAAAACCAAAAACGACAAGATGCCCACAAATACATTTGACCTTCTACTTATCCCCTTGAAAACCTATAGCATTACACGTCTGTGTAAGATATAATAATGTTTTATTTGGGAGTATATAAGGAACAAGCCATACCACTAAAGACTATCAAAGGTAAAGGGATAGGATATTTCGGTGTTGCTGAACTTTTTCTTTTTGTCAAAGAATTTGTGAAATTATGATCATAATTTTTTGGCGGCCAATCGAAAGGCAACGAAATGTTTCAGCGTCACCCAAACTAACCACACATCGTGTAGATTCTCTTTCTCGATTGCTTATGTGCGTTTAAAGAGTTGACCATTTAATGAAATTGTTGATAAGACCCAAGGAAGTGATTTGAATCGTACAGCTCTTCAAGAATGAAAATTGCCAGAAACTACAAGAGAAGAAAAATAGGATGATTTTTATACGCCGCCGGAGGCGGACGTATATTGGCGTCATCTTCTCCGTCTGTCCGTCCGTCCGTCCGTCCGTCCATCCACTTTTCTTGTCAACGCAACTCCTCCTAAACTACTGGCTGGATCTTCTTGAAACTTGGTCAATGTTATCACCTCAATTGGTAGATGTGCATGAAGGAAGGATTTTACGGTTCGTTGATTTTTGCCTGAGTTATGCCCCTTGATAACTTTGTCTCTGGGTCCACTTTTCTTGTCAACGCAACTCCTCCTAAACTATTGGCTTGATTTTCTTGAAACTTGGTCAATGTTATCACCTCAATTGGTAGATGTGCATGAAGGAAAGATTTTACGGTTCGTTGATTTTTGCCTGAGTTATGCCCCTTGATAACTTTGTCTCTGGGTCCACTTTTCTTGTCAACGCAACTCCTCCTAAGTTTCTGGCTGGATCTTCTTGAAACTTGGTCAATGTTATCACCTCAAAAAATTGGTAGATGTGCATGAAGGAAGGATTTTACGGTTCGTTGATTTTTGCCTGAGTTATGCCCCTTGATAACTTTGTCTCTGGGTCCACTTTTCTTGTCAACGCAGCTCCTCCTAAGTTTCTGGCTGGATCTTCTTGAAACTTGGTCAACGTTATCACCTCAATTGGTAGATGTGCATGAAGGAAGGATTTTATGATTCGTTGATTTTTGCCTGAGTTATGCCCCTTAAAAACGTAGTCTCTGGGGCTTATTGCCTCAGTTATGCCCCCTTAAAATTTAGTCTCTGGGGCTTATTGAAATTGCAGCCTTGTGAATGCAACTCTTCCTAAGTTTCTGGCTGGATCTAAATGAAACTTGGTGGATGTTTTAACCGAAATTTGTAGATGAGCATGAAGTAAGGATTTTATGGTTCATTAATTTTACCCTAAATTATGCCCCCTTAAAACTTAGTATCTAGGGCTTATCAAAATTGCAGCCTTTTGAACACAACTCCTCCTAACTTTTTGTCTTTATTTAAATGAAACTTGGTCAATGGCATCACCATAATTTGTAGATGTACATGGATCAAGGATTTTATGGCTCATTTATTTCCCTGAATTATGCCCCCTTAAAACTTAGTGCCTGGGGCTTATTGAAATTGCAGCCTTGTGAAGGCAACTTTTTGTCTTGATTTAAATGAAACTTGGTCATTTTCAATTTGGTTCTGTCAAAATAAGTAGTGTCTACAATTATTTTCGTGAAACAGCTGCAAAGTGGCGGCGTATTTTGTGACGATGGCACTCTTGTTTTTGTATGAAAGTGGAGTTATATTGATGAAACAACAACAAGAAAACAGGCAATCAACATTATCAAAAAAAGGTATAGAAAGAAATTAAGAGCGTTAACGTGGTGATTTATAAAGAAAAAAATGAATTTCTAACTACATTAGAACCTGAATTTAATATACGAAAATATAATATCAAAAGGAATTCTGTAAAAAGTACAGAATTAAGTCACATTTATCTGACCATAAATCTTAATACTCTTTTTCCAAACTTTATCATGAAATACATAGTGGCTTTTGGCTCAGTTCAACCTCTTTTCTTATAAGTCTTAACGACAGAGATGACAATAACTTATCCTCTTAGCCACATGAAAGGGATGATGAGATCTTAAAAAAATGTCGACCTTTTGAGGGTAAATATAAATTTTCTCCCGTTCGATTATCTTAAATAGTTTCCTCTAAACTGGTAACTTCAAATTTTGGGGGAATTCAATCCACACTGCTATAATTAGTTTGCGCGTGATTTTATCACGTGCGTTTTGGGGCTTTTTAATTGAGCATAGTAAAAATAAGACACAGTTTGATGAAACACAAATTTACGTCCAAGGAACTTTTTAGGATGTTTTGATGAAACTGACTTACGAACATCCAAAGATATGTCCTACGACACTTTTCAGACACATCCCAGGACATTTATTGATGAAACAGGCCCCTGGTATAATTGAAGATATCATCTTGAAACTTAGTATGTGTGTTCTTGATCAAGAGTTGTCCTGACTGTCAAAGAAAAAAAACAACAACTGTATTTTGAAGCTTTTATAGCATTTTATTCGAATTATGGGCGTTTTTTTTTATTTTACGTTTTTATTATCAAGCATCTGCAGCCGGGCATTATCACGAACATGCGATGCGATGTTGAATTTATAGCGATATACTGTACATGGAAAAAGAATAGATTGCAGTTGTTTTTGTTGAAATTAAAATTCCTCTTTGGTGGTCTCTCATTTTGATCCCTAGCAAAAGAAAAGTAGTTATACATTCTGTATGTAGTTAAGATACGCTAGCATTATCCGTCAAGGATAACCTGAATCATTTACGTGAGTGTGTGCAAGGCGACTCCAACGATGTCATCTATAAGTGAGTTGCGAGCATTGAACCACCTACAGTTACAGTTAAGAACATCGTGAAATTGACAAGATGAATGATTATGGAATGATTTTGGAATTAAATTGAATGAGTTTGTGGAGCGAGTCAATTTAATGTAAGGTAATCGCATATCACAAATTTTGTTCAGGATGAACAAAATTAGCGATATTAATTACCTCTCTTGAAAAATTGCATATATATTCTATAAATAGCGTCCTATTTCTTCAAGATCCAATCAGACGCTTACAATTCCAATTAATTCAGTGAAGTCGCGATTATTTTCCAAAGCTTTTTTTTTTTTCATTTTAAACGAAGTTGTTGTTATATATTTTTCAGTGAGTTTGGAGCGTTTTTGAATGGTTTGAGTGAATGTTTGGAATGAATGAATGGAGCTATGAGTGAGCTGATTAGAACGGTTTTGATTGAGATGAATGTCAATTTCACAATGTAACTAACTGTACACAATGCAGTCAGAATATGCTCCACTGACACTCTTTAGAAAATTTAGTACTTAAAGACCGGGTGAATAACGAAGATTCTATGGATGAACAGTCTTAACTGGGTCTTGCTTTGTGCACATAAGAAACCGTTGAAAATGTCACGCATGCGTGCATATGCAACTACTAGAATTCAAAAATACTTTCTTAAGAAGTTCTCGAGCGGTAGCTGTGGACAATGTCTAATTTGTCCCATGATAAATATTTGATGAACTTTAACATTCATTAAAACGTAATAATGCAGAATATTTCATAGACTTTGGATTAGGACTATTGTTCGATATTAATTTTTTGCAGAGTCAGTTTTTCTTCTATTAGACCCATTTTATTGTATGTTTAACACGTGGACAACTTTTGCTCGGCTGCTTTTGGACAAAATGTCGATTTTTTCACCACCCTAGCGTTTGCGTTGCCTTAAGGGTTAACATACCAAACTTTAATCTTTAACTCGGTCAAATCTCTGATGTTATTGGTGATTACTACATGAACTTTGGCATGTCACAAGAGCTTTCAAAGGGCATGATTCTAGAAGCATTTGTGAGGCGACTCGCGAAAAGGTATTGGGATCCGTTATTTGCGAAAAGATACGACCCTGGTCGGTCTGCGTAAATCGAGCAGTCTGGCCAGGTCGGCGCCTTACGCAATTCTCAGATGGTCCATTTTTGTGTGACGAGTCATATTTATGTAAGAGGCATGCCTCACTTTCGACATGGGATTTTTGCATTATTCTGCGAGGTGCACCTGAAGACGTTATTTTGTACCCTTACTCGGTGTTCTTTTTCGATGGACGCCAAAGTGTTGCCTTCATTAACTAAATTCAAGATTTACTACAGTTCTAGTTATTGCTAGATTCTAATACGTTTGTACGGTTCTTCGGTGCAAATATTACCATTTGAAGGGGTAAATTACGTGGTCATTTTTGTAATCGACCGTCTCTTTTCATGGTTTTTCTGGTACTACACTTAAATGAATTACTAAATAGATTTGATTATAATATCTTCTTTATATACAGAATGTATGTCAAGAATAGGCACTTCTTTGTGGATCTTACAGACAGTACGTGTCTAGATTCAGAAATTCCTAAGGTTATTTGGTGTTTATATAGAATGTCGGACCTTTGTGGTCAAAGGCTTAGTCATTTCTCTTTCAATTTTTGCAATCAATGCTTTTGATCGCTTCAGACTGAGTTACATTTGCCATTGACGCCGTGCGAAATCACAGGCTGTGAATTTTTTGAATGTTTTTATTTTAAATTGGCAATGGACAGCGGCCTCCCGACTCTATATACCTTCTATGTAAGTGGGTTTTTGTTTATCTATCGGCTCTTTTTGCGCGTTGTTTTAAAAGACCGGTTTTCGTAAAATTCTGCTTATGGAAATAACGTAGAATAATGATGGTAAAATTTCATAACTTAGTTTCTTTTCAACATTTTATCACAATTGAAAGACTGGATCATTAAATTTAACAATAAAAATGCGTTAAAAGCGTCATTCAATAAGGAGGGGTCACTGTAAAATAACGAAAAACTTTCTTATTTGCATGGAAAGGTATGCTGAATTTTTTACAAAATAAAGGCAAAATATGGGTTTTAAACATATCGTAAAATAAGAAAAATTTATTGGGTAATTTCTTCAAAAAATAGTTTTTTATGGCATTTTTACCCCGTAAAATTACAAAAATTTGGGCATTTTAAACCTTTGAAGGCAAATTGTGCAAGTGCAATTGATCAAAGAGAAGTTTTCTTGGCAACAGCCATTGTGAACATGTATAAAGTCTATCAAAATGTATGTGTTTAATAGCTTTAAGCTGGTACTGAGGTTATACTAGACCTAAAACAAATATAAACGTTTTACTGAAAAATGGCCAATGTCACATAAGGGCATATAACTCTAGCATGAAAACGAGCATGGAAAGGTACCTTCAAATTTTTTATATAATGACTACACAATGTTAATCTACAACATATGTGACAAAGAAAAACATTCATTTG
Source organism: Fragum whitleyi (assembly GCA_948146395.1). NCBI lineage: Eukaryota > Metazoa > Mollusca > Bivalvia > Cardiida > Cardiidae > Fragum > Fragum whitleyi. The sequence goes on from OX411559.1 coordinate 15,562,509, forward strand.
GCGGAAAAAATTTTAAGCCATGTGTCCATTGCTAGCTTAACCACAGTCGTATACCTGGTACAGTGCAGTAAAAAGTGCCCAGTGTAGAAGCATGCAAGATGGCGGACGTAAACAACGATAAAAAGTAGGTACATTTTCAATCGCAAAAATACAGGTTTATTTAACTGATGGTGTTTAATGATAGGCATTGTGACCAATGATTCATTACTAATAAAATCACCTGTGTCAAATGACCTATCGTAAGCCCAAACCCCCATAAACCATCCCTATTTTTGACAGCCTTGAAAAAGCATTGTGGAAAGTGACATTTTTAGTTTTTGTAAATGGACAACGGTCCAGTGCAGCAACAGGCCTATTTTTCCATTGGTACAGTGGAGATACAAGGTTTTGAGGGGATTTTGAACCAGTGGAGAAACATTTTTGGAAACTGTGTAGACACATAGTTTGGAACCGTGTAGAACAAGCACGACGTTGGTAAGTAATGACTTTGTCTTGAATTGAAAGAAGCCGAATTATTATTTCGAATAGTGACAAAATAAATTTAGAACTATTTAATTTTGCTTATAAAGCTTGAAAGTTGATCGTACTTGATTCTGGCATTGTGTGGGCATGTAAATTTGTCGGTGACCTTTGACCTTTTTTTCTTAGATTTGGAATGTTATGTCTTCGATAATATGAAGTAGAAAGTAAAGCTTGGTGAAAGATCATCATTGAATCTTGCACCATATTTGAACATTTGCACTGACCTTGACTTTTGTCCTCAATGTTTGATTAAGTTAAGATTGATAGATAATTGTTTACGCTTCAAGCTAAATTCTAGAGATTTGGCACTGACATTTGTCCGACCTTCAAAGTAATGACAGATCGGTTCTAGAACAAATTATTAATAGTGGTTAAGGTTGGCAAAGGGTCGTCTTTGATTCTGTTGAGCCTTTGAGACTGACCCTGACTTGACCTTTTTTTTCTTCAATGTTGAATCATTTGGTCTTCGCTAATATAAGGTGAGTAATAAAGTAATATTGTCCATGACACTAACATCATTCTGGACCATTTTCTCTGACTTACCTTGTCCTATATTTCTTAAATGCTGAATTGTCAGGTCTAGGAACACAGAATTATAAAAAAACAAGGATTGGTAGAAGATTGTCTTTCATTCTCGCACCATTTTCTACCTTTGACACAGACCTTATCGTAAGACTTCCTCCGCAAAATGACCAGACTAAGACTAAAGTCTAGGCTCAAAATAAGTTTAAAAAATTTATTGTAATCCGGAATTGACCATTACTAATGAGATTAAAATGGACAGAATGATTTCGGTAGAAAGGTGAAAATATTTGTTATATTATTTTTTAAATCATATCATCGAGTGTAACAGGTAGTGTTTGGTACAACCTTGTCTACTTTCTTAAGAAATATGCTAACGTACTTATATTTCAGAGGATGACCCTTATTAGATTACGCTTGCATTATATTGCCCAATCAAAACGCAGCATTGCAAAAGTGTGTATCAAATTTACACACAATGTCAGAATCAAGTACGATCAACTTTCAAGCTTTATAAGCAAAATTAAATAGTTCTAAATTTAAAGAATGGATAAGTGTAGGCCTATTAAATATTTCCCTTATGTCACTATTCGAAATAATAATTCGGCTACTTTCAATTCACGACGACAAAGTCATTATTTACCAACGTCGTGCTTGTTCTACACTGTTTCAAACCATGTGTCTACACAGTTTCCAAAAATGTTTCTCCACTGGTTCAAAATCGCCTCAAAACCTTCTTTCTCGACTGTACCTATGGAAAAATAGGCCTGTTGTTGCACTGGACCGTTGTCCATTTACAAAAACTAAAAATGTCACTTTCCACAATGCTTTTTCAGGGCTGTCAAAAATAGGGATGGTTTATGGGGGTTTGGGCTTACGATAGGTCATTTGACACAGGTGATTTTATTAGTAATGAATCAAATATTCTGGAATGAATCTTGCGATCACCGCTTCAATTTCGGTTTTTGCTATTTACCCAACTTTATCGATTGAATCCAAGTTGTGTAGTAGGCATCACGAGAAATCAATGGGAAAATAAGAAAATCGGACACTTCATGTTGGTCACAATGCCTATCATTAAACACCATCAGTTAAATAAACCTGTATTTTTGCGATTGAAAATGTACCTACTTTTTATCGTTGTTTACGTCCGCCATCTTGCATGCTTCTACACTGGGCACTTTTTTACTGCACTGTACCAGGTATACGACTGTGTTAACATCGTAAATTCTTAATTGTTTTCATACAAAATTGCGAGATCTACGACACCCGTAATATCGATGATCAAATAGACAATCGGGATTTCTCGACGATTCTACTGAATAGACCTCGGGCATAATATTGGCGCAGCCATGAAAGCGCGCCATTTCGCACCTTGGCCAATATAACGTCAAAACATCAACCATCCCGCCAAGGATGACGTTGCATAAAACAAAATCGACGAAAAAATAGTGTTTTACTGCGTTTTGTCCTTAAATGCTAAAATGCCCAGAAAATCTTCACAGATTACCAGAAAGGATTGACAATTTGTAGTTTTCATCAAGCGAATTAAATAACCGAAGTTCCACCAGAACTTACATGCTTTCCAGTCTACAGGAACATCCGAGCGATGTTCCGAATAGGACACCGTAGGCATCCCTATGGACACTACACTTTTTTCTATTTACGGCGAGTTTACGGGTAAAGAACCGCTCCGTAAGCCGAATCAAACTATAGGTGACAGCATCATGAAATTGACAAGGTAAAGGGTTTTAGAATGATTTTGGAAAGGATTTGAATGAGAATGTTGAGTGAGTTTTGAGTCAAATTTAAGGAAGGTGATCTAATATCGCTAATATTGTTCTGGATGAAAAAAGTGATATTTATTTCCTTCCTTAAATGATTTTGGAATGCTTTTGGAATGAAATTGAATAAGTTCGTGGAGTGAGTTTTGACTGAAGTTAATGGGAGGGAATCCAATATTGTAATTTTTTTCAGGATGAGCAAAATTAGCTTTATTTATTATCTCCCTTTAGTAAATCTATACTTTGTTAGTGTCAGGGATTTTTTTCTATCTATGTATTTTTTATTTAACCTTTTAAAGTCATTTTGGAGCGTTTTGGAATGGTTTGAGTGGGTGTTTGTAATGGATTCGGCGCTGAGTGATCTATGTGGAATGGTTTTCATTGAGATGAAATTCAATTTCATAATGTTACTAAATGTATACGTTCGATAATTAGAGTCTCATTTCTTGAAGACCCAATCGGAATCATATAATTTTGACTATGACAGTGAAATCGCGATTTTTTACTAGCTCTATTTATTTTGAATGTTGTAATTGATCTTATCTTTTTAGTGTTTTTAGGTTGTCTTTAATTGGTTTGACTGAGTGTTTGAAATGAATGAATGGAGCGGTTGATGATTGATTTGAATGGTTTTGGTTGAGATGAATGTCAATTTCACGATGTAACTAACTGTTGGCTCTTAGTCAAACGCGAACAACTTAAGTTTGGGTGACTAAAACATTCAGCGTACTAGATAATATGGACGGATACTCTTTCATGGTATGGTAGTTTAAATGTAAAAATACCCTGCGGCTACGTTTTAAATTCAGGCTTTCTCCCTTAGTTTGTATGTCAGCTCGCTACAATATCCAACGTAGATTCTTAGCCGATATTAACATCTAAATATTAAGACGTACACCTTTACATTTTAACAGTACACTAATATAGATACAAACATCGTGAAATTGGCACATTGAATGATTTTGGAATGAAGTTAAATGAGTTTGCGGAGTGAGTTTTGAATGTCCAACGAAATTATCGATAAATTTAATAAACCAGCAACTTCTTTATTAGAATTTTCTAGAAAATTAACTTTTTTTACTGTTTGTGTATCTTTTATCATTTTGGACTAATCAGACGCTTTTGAAATGTGTTTATTTCTCATCTAAGCAAGACATTATATATATATGATGTCATGTCTTCTTTTGCACTAAAGGAATAGGATAGCAGTTTTCAATTCTCGTGTAATATTAATCAATCCTTGATTTATTGAAAATCAAACTCTATATTTTCTTTTGTTGTCCAAACACTCGTGAAAATACATTTTTGTTCACCCAATTAAACATAAACCCTATCGATCTTACACTGAAAAAAAGAGATCAAACATTTCCTGTATCGGTTTTTTGTTCGTTTTCCCACTTTTTCGGAAACAATTACGGGTAAGATCAACCGTACTTTGGACATTTAATTCATTTCCTCTTCCTTACTCTTCTGCGAAACCCTAATGTAGTCCATCCGGTAAGGACATTCAGAAAATGCGTTGCCTATAAAAAGAGGTATTCAGTTCTGTTCTACAGCGTGAACAATCTTTAACATTATGAGCGCAGTTGTAATAAAATGTTTCCAGTAATCTGTCTAAGTTCTTCAGTAAACACTAAACAAAAACAACAAAACAATACAAAACAGTAGCACAATTAAATAATTGTAAAAATCCAAGATCAGAGGATTGCGCATTGCTTTATATACTATGCAAACGACTTAAGGGACAAAAGCATACAAGGTTAGATTACAATATGTCAACAGCTTTAAGTATGTAATTTTTTGGGGAGAAGTTATAGATCAGCCTACTGAATTATTCACAATGAACTATGGCCTTCCTCCCAGAAAAACACACCAACCATGGCGAAATATAGAATTGAGTTGTCATAAATTCATCAAAAAACAATCGCATGTGTTTCATCTTCTTATTCATCACTTATGATCAAGTACTCTCATCATACAAAAGATGTATGAACTTTCCATTATTATCTAGGCTAATCCTAATTTGGGTTATAAGTTGAAAAGTTGTTTTTTATAGTCTGTCTGTTCTGATCTCTAATACTGGAAATTGGAAATCGGGAATTTAAGTACCAGTGTGGTATTTGCGAGGAAGAACACATTAACCAATGGGTTATTTCGTCCTAAACATTACACTGAATGTTATTCTTGCCATGTTTAGATAAGAGTAGTTTATGTCTACAGGAGAGTATTACTTGCATATTCGAATTTATTTTTTGTCATAGGTATTATATTATTGAAGTTCTGAAAATTATTTCAAAGGTTTTCCTGACTAAATGACTATTCTCTAGTCCTCATGCTGTACTGTTTTGTAATATTGTATATGTACTGGCGAAAAACAAGATGTTTATATGCCATTAAATATTTTGAACTTGAACTTGAGCTTATCACGGTCCCTGATCTCTGACAATAAACAATGTTGCATAATCACCCATTTTCAATAAGGGGGTCCAATTTTATTTTTCTTATGTCCAAGGATAATACACCGCGAGATAACAACTTAGCTGGGGTAAATGATATTTCATTTCCGCAAAACATCCAGTGCTTCAATTTAAAAAGATTTTATACGATCACGCAACTGTATTTTCGAAAATTTATGAACAAACATTCTGAAAAATCTAACTTTCGTTACTGTCGCCGGATCGGGTGCTTACATTTAAACATACCGTGTTCGTCTTTTGATAGACAGATATAATTGTTTGTCATCAGATTTAATTCAGTTTAGATTTTGCAACATGAACATTTTGTCCTACAAAGCCACCTAATTTGTTTTTGAAGATGAAATTGCGTTTTTCAATTGTCGCTAAAAATCACGACTTCCGAAAAATCTTCGTTATCAATGTTCGCTACCGTTAGTTTTAGCTGTGTTTAGTGTTCTGGCTTACAATTAAACTGCAAAATAGTTGACAAAATTATCACAAAACCAAATTACATCATTTGCATGGTTAATCATCGTATGAAAAACGATTTTTGTTCATTTGAAAAGGCTTGTGATATAAATAAAGTAAATTATTAAATCTTCGTGATTACACAGTGCGCCACTTACTCGTTTTACGGAGAGAAAATACTCATACAGGTTTTTAAAGAGGCAGTTAAATATGGTATATTATCCATTTAAATCCTCATGAACAAATAAGAATTTGAGAAATCCAGTCTTCTGTTCTATTTTAAAACCTTCGTTAGTCAAACTTTCGTGATATGAATTGGAAATCCCCTTTATTTAATGACGTAACGATGAGGAAATGACGTCATCGTGATATTCCATACCTCGTGACATTTTTCAAGTGCATGGCGTCCATTATATGTGTGAAACAACCGTTTAAGAAAATATTTGAACAATCGAAAATAGAAGCGTGAGTACAATTATTTCATTGTCAAAATCTTTTATACAAAAGACATGCAAAGACGGTATTTCATTTTTTGAATATTGTACATTGATTATATAATCCTGTAATAATCTTTGCATCATTATTGGAAGGCCGTGGGGATATTGTATGTGTAAACAAAGTAGGTAAACCTTCGTGATCTATTGATAACGAAGGTTTAAGCCCCTATTTTGATTACTTTACTGAGCTGAATCGTAGTCAATTTTTGAAAATTGAATTTATTTTACCTCATTTCGTAATAAAAGACATTGTACAAGTGGACAGAATTCATATTGTACTTGTACAGATTTGTAATTAATACCTGAATTCCATGCCTGGGTAACGTTGTTTCTCTTAAGATATAATTTGTATAAGCAATTCACAGAATATCCTTTTTGTCTGTGTTCAATTGTCAAGGAATATTAGAACATATTCCAAGGAGAATATGTGTTATTTGATTTAAAAATGAACAATAAATTAACTCATGTTAATGAGTAACGAAAGTTTCTCGATGGTAACGAAAGGTTATTCAATTTCAGATTAAAATGGGAAAGAGTCGTGCTGAGATTCAAAAAGCATACAGACAACGTCTTAAAGATAAGAACAATGCGGAGTATCTGCAAAAGGAGAGAGAGCGTATGCGAAGAAACTACATCCCATCTTCACAGCTTTCAGAAAATGATAGAAAGATAAGAAATGAAAAGAACAGACTGAAACTCAGAACATTTTATGCAAAGAAGCGACAGGAGAGACAGGCTAATCAAGTGACAGAATCTAGTGGATATGAAAGTGCACAACCTTCTACGTCACAGGAAAGGGGACGACTGGCCGTGAGAATGAATTTTCAAAGTAACAGAAGAAAGGGGGCCATTATAAGATGGAAAAGAGAGTAATCAACCGCAAACGCGCGAATAAAACAGCTAGAAGTAGAGAGAGAAGAACTCAGGAAATAATACAGAACGGCACAAAGACAAGCTCAAAGACAGAAAGCAAAGACCAATAAACAGGCAGAAAAATGTAAGCAAAAGGAACCAAGCCGAACAGACACACTTACACCAAGGAAAGAAACGGAACAGCAAATGAATGAGGCAAACCTATCAGACAATCAAAAGAGATCCATTAGAAAGAGTTTAATGCTAGGCAATGTACTATTGTGCGAAATAAATGCTACCAAATCAAAATCGTCAAAGAGGAATTTAAAAGTAGTGCACAATGTCGTTTCCGGAAAAATTACAAAGAAATATCGATGTTTGAGCTATTTGTCAAACAGAACCGGGTTATGTCGACATAAATTGAATAAAAACTGTGACAAGATATTAAATGCAGAAAAAACCATCAGAAAGAGCACTATAAAACTCAATCAACAGAAAATAGAAACATTCTTGAAGAGAGAAGACAACAGCCGAACACAACCGGGCAAAAGAGATTTAAAAAGAATCGGAAAAGATCAGAAAATACAAACCCATGTACTTACAGACTACCTGTCAAACTTGTACCAAAAATTTACGTCAGAAAACCCAACCATCAAAATTTCATTTACATCATTTTGCAGGGCACGCCCAAAGTACATTCTTACAGCCGCATTTTCAAGCCGAAGTTCGTGCTTATGTACGAAACATCAAAACGCCGTTTTGACTATCAAATCACTAAGAAAAGAGGGTTTCAACATATCTTTAAATCCAGAGATGGGTATGGAACAGATTCCCTCTGCAGAAGACCTGCGACAAAATTTGGATGATCAGATCAATTTAGGACAATGGACAAGGGTAGAGGTAGAAGAAAGAGGCAAGAAGAAATATGTAACTAAGATTGTAGACACAAAGTTGAAAGCTGAAGACTATATCAAGCACGTTCAAAAACAGATGGATGAGTTCAAATCTCACGTTCAGAGAGTCCATACCCAATATGATCAAATTCGAAAACTAAAAGAAGAGTTACCAATTCATGAAATGATCATGCAACTAGATTTTGCAGAAAACTACAGCTGTCGATCAATGGAAGAAGTACAGAGTGCCTATTTCAACCAGACTACAGTAACTCTTCACCCAGTTGTGATATACAGGCGATCAGAAGATACAGGTTTGGCACACAAAAGTTTTGTTATAGTTTCAGATGAAATGGCCCATAGAGCATCTACAGTAATAGCGTTTATTGCCGATATTATACCAAAAGCAAAGGAATTAGACAACCATGTAAAATGTATTCACTATTGGAGCGATTCGCCTACGAGTCAATACAGAAACAAGCAAATTTTTGATTTCGTCGCCAACCATGAGGCCATCCATGGAGTCAAAGCAAGATGGAATTTCTTTGAAGCCGGCCATGGCAAAGGGCCGTGCGACGGCCTTGGGGGCACCTGTAAAAGAATGGCTGATGAAGCTATGAGAAGTGGTAGAGCTGTAATTCAGGACGCCAAAGGTTTCTTTGATTGGGCAATAAAATCAAGTATGAAGAATGTTACATTCAGCTTTGTATCTTCAGAAACGTGTGCCACAAGTGAATCCATTTTAGAGAAGAAAGATCTGAAAACAGTTAAAGGTACAATGAAAGTACATGCTGTCGTTGGTCTAGGAGATTCTAGAATAAAGATTAGAGAGGTAAGCTGTTATTGTGACATTTGTCTGTCCGGACAAACATGTGACTCATGGAAAATAGAAACAACGAAAACAAACAAACCCGTGATAAATAAGGCACTTTCAAAAGCGGAAAATGCTCTTACCCATATGCCAGATACAATAAATGAAACCGAAAATCAGGAAGAAAGAGGTGTTACCGTACCAACAGAAATAGCAAACGTAATGGATAAGAAGGAAGAGTTTCAACTAGGACAGTATGTAGCAGCCGTGTACGAGAGTGTTTGGTACGTGGGCAGAATTGATGATTTTGATGACGAGGAAAATGAGGTGGAAGTAAATTTCATGGAATCAAAAAAACAGTTTTTTCAGTGGCCTAAAAAGGAAGATTTAATTTGGATCAGCGAGAAAGCCATTTTATGCGAAATTGAGACACCACAGCCAACGGGAAAGACAAATAGGATGTTCAAAATCTCTGATAATGATAGAGTTCTAATACAAGATTTGTTCGAAAAGTTCACACACAAATGAATCTTTTTATGTGTGCAGACAATTATGTCGTACTGAAACGATCGATTCTTGCTTAAAAAAACAAAGATTTCAAAGTTCAAAGATTGTAACTTGTTTTTTGATAAAAAATTGAAACATTCGTTACCGCAAAATTTTCGTTATAATATCTAATTTTCAAAGCCAATTGACAAAAAATATCTTGTTTTGAACGTTTAATAGAGCATATTGCGTAGCCAAAGTTGAAATTATTAATATAGTGTACGAAAAAAATAGTTCTAAGTGCAAACGATGATTGGAATTAATGTTACAAGTAAACATTTTCAGCTTAAATATGATTTTCATACTCTTATATCGTAATTTTGTAGTTAAAAGTGTTAAAATCATTTTAGAAAAACATTTTCACTCGTGAAAGTACACGTGTATATTAATCTTTCTTTTCTTTAGCCACGATAATAACAATTGTCATTAAATAAAGAACCATTAAACGTTCGTTACAATATTGAGGTCTTTTTACACTTCTTATTTTATTGCAAGGGTATCATAATATTTTTCAGAAACAAAAACATTCGAAACACCATTTGCTGAAGTCCATGTCACAACAAAGTTTGTAGTTTTTCTCAAAAGGATAAGGATTTTATAAGCTTTGATAGAGTAGGTTTTTAATTATAGAGTCTGTTTATGAATGTTTCCATTTTCCGTTTATTCTTTCAAGTATGGCAACTCTAAAAAAATGTAAAAACAATATTATCTAAAAGCTTTCATAACACAGTACAAACATTTCTGATGACGCTGACTTAATTTTGAAGCGTCATCGGTGGTTTTTACGGTCTTAATGCATGTTTTAAGTAAGCAAACCTCTAAAAACGAAGGTTTAAAATCGATCAATTTACAATCAAAAGTACCTTATTTCAAACACACATATCTCAAAAAGTAAGAAAGTGTTGCATTCAAAATTTCACACACGATTTCTGGAGATATTGTCACGATTCCTAAGCACTATAATATGACATATTGACTATGATCGATTTTCACGTTTTTGTCTTTGTGATTTGGGTCTCCTTAATGAAAATGGTTGTATACGCCTTGAAACATTCCTTGAATATCTACCTTCGTAATATCTCTGGAAACTACTAAAATAAACAACGTGGATTCAAAATCTAGGTCATAATTACATCCTTGAGAGCACTCTAGATGCCTCATCTTATGGTCAGGGCTTTGCAAGTGATCAGAAATTTGTCTGCATGTTAATTGTAATTGTCAAAAAGTAGGATCTAAAACTAGATCACGGGCTAAAAAATCAGAAAACATTTGTTTGCACATTTTTTTAAACTTGTTCAGGACCTTTGTAGGTAAAATTAATGACACAGGTGTTATGAAAGCTGGTCAGAATCTTTGTTCAATCAATATCTCTTACAAAATTTGAAATTGAATTACTTTGGGTCCAAAAATAATTCAGCACAGTGAGTACAGATGAATAAAGGATAATCAACTGGTTATGTCTGATATGAAAAATATTTCACGACAATGCGTCATTAGGCGTTAAAAAACGAGTCCGTAGGACATAAACAGTTGATTATTCTTTTTATATTATATTCCATACGACTATGTTTTTATTCCTGAAATAATGTTTTTTGTCATTTACTATCGTCGACTCTAGATAGCGAATTACGCGTATTGATATCAAGAAAATTGTGTTTTGAATAATTTCCTATCGCCATCTTTGATATCGCTTAAAAATTCGAGTAAAAATAGGGATAATTTGAAGAGAAAAAAATATCTGAACGTTGCACAATTTTGAGACGAGGAACGAAAATAATTTAGGCGAAGGTTTAAATACTATAGATACAAGAACGACAACCTATGTCAACGATGTAAACATTGATACACCGGGAATTTTGGAAAGCGACAGGGTATCAGGGTATCGAGATAGACATTCTGGAAGAATTGTGATGTCTGTGATCACTCAATCCCAGGGGATGAGCATTTAAAATAAACTTAGGCTCGGACTTGATTTGGTGTTTGTCGCTTTAACTGCAATGTTATCGGATTTCGAGCTTTCGGAAATCGCCTAAAGGTCAAAGAAAACATAAACAGCTGGATTAGGCTGGATGAGGATAGTTATTGTTTCTGTACCATTTCAGGGTGTTTTTTGTTCATATTACTGTTTATGATTGTAACATATAGTTTCTGTTGCCCTAGTTCATGTTGGTTTACAAATTCTATCGATAATTTAATATTAATAAGCTTCAGTGGCAGATCCAGATGGGAAGGGGGGGTGTCAATCACCCCCACCCCCCATGTAGCCTATTATTTACATTTTTAGCGTGGATATTTGATAAAAATTGCATACTGATTTGAAAAACAACCCTATATTTGTAAGTCTGCACCCCATATGCAGATATCCTTTACCTGGGATTTGGTCGAATGTATAAACTTAATTACGCTGGGAAATCCTATGATTTCACTGTCAGGAATATTATTAAGCTTCTTTGCAATCTGGAGGTCATATTTTTGGCTCAAATCATTTGAGACGTTATCAGAATTTGTAACAAAATATTACATTACATTAGTTTAGAATCGGGGTTAAAACTAGGTTCTTATGTGCTTCTTGGGAGGGGGATACAATGACTTGAGATTTGCAAAAAATGAGTCGTTTATAATGGAACACTGTTATTGCGTTCTTCAAAGTTCACCCAATTCGCTTTAATGCTCGTCTTTTTTGATTGACAGCATAGATATGTCGATTTGAAGAACTTCTTGTGGTTTCGTGACAGATTACGAGTCTCAATACAGTTAACAACATCGTGCAATTGGCAACATGAATGACTTTTGAATGATTTCGGAATTAAATAAAATGAGTGTGTGGAGCGAGTTTTGAGTGAATTTGATGGGAGGTAATCAAATATCGCAAATTTTGTTCAGGATGAACAAAATTAGCGATATTAATTATCTACTTTTAAAACTTGCATATATATTACAGAAATTGCTTCCTATTTCTTCAAGATCTAATCAGATGCTTACAATTTCAATTAAGTCACTGAAACCCCGATTTTTCCCAGCCTTTTTTTAAATTTTGAACGAAGTAGTTGTACTATGATTTCGAATGGTTTGAGTGAGTGTTTGGAATGAATGAATGGAGCCCTGAGTGATCGATTTAGAATTGTTTTGTCTGAGATGAATGTCAATTTCATGATGTTATTAACTGTAAATAACAACGTAGGGTTGATCTATTTCGGTAATATATGATTATGTTTGACTGGTAATTAATGTAATGGCCATTTTACAATCCATCATTATAAAGACGTACATTTAGAAACACCATGAAATTGTCACACATTCAAGTTGTATGATTTGATGATACCTCCCTTAAGTTGGATTCAAATTTTGTTTCGCACAATCATTTAATATCATTCCAAAATCTTTCCAAAATTACCGTACTTGTCAATTTAACGATGTTTCTTACAGACTAAACCATAAAGAAAAGAAAGTCGATTATCTATTGATTTAATTTTCTCTTTTTTTCCCCTTTTTTCTCTCTTTTTTTCCTTTTTTAGCTCACCTGAGCACATCGTGCTCAAGGTGAGCTTTTGTGATCATTGAATGTCCGTCGTCCGTCGTCCGTCGTGCGTCGTGTGTCGTCCGTCGTCAACAATTTAAGTGTTTACACTCTAGAGGCCACAAATATGATCCAATCTTCATGAAACTTGGTCAGAATGTTGGTCAGGTCACAAGGATGAACCCTATTGAAAATGGAAAGGATCCATGCCATATCACGGGAAAAGGGGCCTTAAAGACAATTTTCTTGTTTGCACTCTAGAGGCCACAAATATGGCCCAATCTTCATCAAACTTGGTCAGATTGTTGGCCAGGTCACAAGGATGAACCTATTGAAAATGGAAAGGATCCATGCCATATCATGGGAAAAGGGGCCTTAATGTCAATTTTCTTGTTTACACTCTAGAGGCTACAAATATGATCCAATCTTCATGAAACTTGGTCAGAATGTTGGTAAGGTCCCAAAGATGAACCCTATCGAAAATGGAAAGGATCCATGCGATATCAAGGGAAAAGGGGCCTTAAAGAGAATTTTTTTGTTAACGCTCTAGAGGCCACAAATATGGCCCAATCTTCATGAAACTTGGTCAGAATGTTGGTAAGGTCTCAAAGATGAACCCTATTTAAAATGGGAAGGATCCATGCCATATCACGGGAAAAGGGGCCTTAATGACAATTTTTTTGTTTACACTCTAGAAGCCACAAATATGGTCTAATTATCATGAAACTTGGTCAGAATGTTTGTTAGATCATGAGGATGAACTCTTTTGTAAATGGAAAGGATCCGTGCCATATCACAGGAAAAGGTGCCTTAATGACATTTTTTTTTGTTTACACTCCAGTAGCCACAAATATGGTCCAATCATCACGAAACTTAGTCAGAATGTTTGTTAGGTCATGAGGATGAACTCTTTTGAAATTGGGAAGGATCCGTGCCATATCACGGGAAAAGGGGCCTTAATGACAATTTTCTTTTAAGAGCTCCAGAAGCCACGAATATGGTCCAATCTTCATGAAAGTTGGTCAAAATGTTTGCCAGGTCACAAGAATGAACTCTGTCGAAAACAGGAAGGATTCATGCCATATCACAGGAAAAGGAGTCTTTATGATAATTTACTTGAAATAACTCTAATGGCCACAAATATGGCCCAAACTTAGTGAAACTTGGTTTTATGTAGAAATTATCTTCTTTATGACATCTGCCTTTTTACTTGATGTGATGTCAAAGTGATCAAAGAGAGTCAGGTGAGCGATCTAGGACCATCATGGTCCTCTTGTTTAATTCATGTTTCAATCTATTCCAATCTCATTAAAATCAGATCCACCAACTGCCTACCGCTACGCCCCTGCCTGTGGATCTGAGGACGAACTGCATTTTTGGGTTTCTGCGCATCATCCTCTTAGCCAATCAGATTGCTACTTCCATTTTTTTGGAAGTGACGTCAGTGTGTAAATATAGTAATTCTTTCCGTAGACGGATAAAAATAGAACAAGCGGGCCGGGAAGAGCGTATGTAAAAGCTCAATACCGCGTTTACTTAGGAAATAATAAGTTTTCGATATTTTCCAAAAAAAGAAAGGCATATTGATGTGTCCGAGTTTTATTTTCACGTAAAATGTTGACCAATATTTGGCGAAATTACAGGTCATAGGTTTTGAAATATTTGTTTGTATACGAAAGTTCGGCCTACGACGACTTCGCTCTAGTTTGATTCATTTCACGAACAGCTTATTTCAAAGTCAATTTACTTGCCACGAAAAGATAAATAGACACGTAAAGATTTCTTTATCTGCTAAATTTTCTTTCTACAGTTGGATTAGTCAATTTATTGGATAGGAAGGCTGTGGACGAAGACGTACGTGGGATTTTCTGATGAAATTCTAAAACTAGAAAGTAAAACTTACCGAGACCTTGCATGGGAGTTTTTGATAAATTTCAAAAGCATGAAACTTTAATCATATTCGTAAACATGACAATAAAACTGAATTCCTTCATTTGCGCATGTATGATAAATTACTCCCAGTAAGATGCTTGTATATTTGTGATGTAAGACTGAGTGAGTGATGTCACTAGGTAAATGCCACCATAACTGCCACCTATCCAAGGGAGATAATAAACGCTGTAGGCTTACAACATGAGGACCACAATGTGACAGTCCTTTAAAGCTCACCTGAGTATGCAATATCAAAAAGTGAAGAATGACCTTCTTTTTGTCTTTTACCTTTTTAAGGGGATAATAATCACCTCTTCATTTATTAATAAGAAATCAAACTCAGATTTCCTACATGATGATCATCATTATTGATATACTGTATTTACTCTAATAATAGCACCCTTCCTTATAGTAGCATCACTACATTTTTTACTCAGAAAACCAACTTAAAATGACATTTTTTTTTAACTTTTATAGACTTCTTCTCTGACTGGAGGTGAATTTCCTCTTTAAAAAAAAGGAAATTCGCCTCAAATTTAAGGAAAAAGTCATAAAAGACATAAATTTAATGTTTTTTTTTTCAATCAGTAAATGCATACTAAATAAAAGCTCCCTGATCATGTTATGTATAGCTCCCGGGTGCGTTAAAGGTAATATTAAGACCCCTTTTCCTATGATGTGGCACAGATCCTTTCCATTTTTAAAGAGTTCATCCTCATGACCTAACAAACATTCTAACTAAGTTTCATGATGATTGGACCACGTTTGTGGCTTCTAGAGTGTAAACAAAAAAATTGTCATTAAGGCCCCTTTTCCTATGATATGGCACGGATCCTTTCCATTTTCAATAGGGTTCATCCTTGAGGCCTGAGAAAATATTCTGACCAAGTTTCATGAGGATTGGACCATATTTGTGGCGTCTGGAGCTCTTACAAGAAAATTGTCATTAAGACCCCTTTCCCATGATATGGCACAGATTCTTCACATTTTTAAATGAGTTCATCCTCATGACCTAACAAAGATTCTGACCAAGTTTCATGAAGATTGGACCATATTGGTGGCCACTAGACTGAAACGAAAATTGTCATTAAGGCCCCTTTTCCAGTGATATGGCATGGATCCTTTCCATTTTCAATAGTGTGCATCCTTATGACCTAACAAACATTCTGACCAAGTTTCATGAAGATTTAATCATACTTGAGGCCACTAGAGTGTAAACGAAAAAAAATGTCTTTAAGGCCCCTTTTCCCGTGATATGGCAGGGATCCTTTCCATTTTAGCGATTTTAACTAGGGACCACCCAAGTAATATTTCTGCCAAGTTTGGTTGATTTTTACTCATAAGTTAAGGAGGAGATGTCGTTTAAAGAAATTATTGACGCCATGATGGACAGATGAACGCCGGACATTGATAGATCACAATAGCTCCAGCACTTCGTGCTCAGGTGAGCTAAAAAAGATGGTCAGAGGCATCACAGTCCCCTGTAACTGGATTTTAGAAGAGGTTCCAGATATAACAGATATTCCATCTTAAACTTGATCATTGATCAAGGTCATTGAAAACATAGCTTAATGTATATCTATGGTCTCATAAAGATTCAAAACTATGTGATATGCATGCAAAAATCAAGATGATTTAGTTATTTGACATTAAAACATTTTGCTTTAATGAAGAAGACCTGATTTTCACTCTGCACACAGCCTCACCAAGTTAA
Organism: Fragum whitleyi; assembly: GCA_948146395.1. NCBI lineage: Eukaryota > Metazoa > Mollusca > Bivalvia > Cardiida > Cardiidae > Fragum > Fragum whitleyi. Next base: position 15,579,023 of record OX411559.1, read on the forward strand.
AGAAGAATATCAATTTAATTTTGACTCATGTTCATATCATAAAGACATACATTCAGACCAAGTTGCAAGATAGATTTGCCAAAATTTTGGTTTCTAGAGTACACAAAAGGTTATTCTTAGCCTTGATCCAATAACCTTGTTTTTGACCCCACTTGACCTAATCTCAATATCTGCCAAGACATTATGTGGATAAACATTCTGACCAAGTTTCAAGACATTTGAGCAAATTATTGCCTCTAAAATACACACAAGATTTTTTTTAAATTTTGACCAATGACCTAGTTGTTGACCTGACTTGACCCAATTTGAACCCATTCGAGATATCAGGTAGACAAATATTCTAACCAAGTTTTAAATCATTTAGGCCAAAAATAATGCCTCTACAGTGCGCACTAGGTTTTTCTAAGATTTATCCCTATGACCTAATTTTTACCCTTCTTGACCCTTATTCAAACATATCCAAGATATCATGTAGACAAACATTCTGTCCATGTTTGGAGACATTTCGGCCCAAAATATTTTTGACCTCTAGAATGTACAAAACTGTCATTGACCGCATGACCTTGTTTTTGAATCCACTCCATCAAACTTGTACCAAAGACAAACATTCTGACTAAGTTTAAGACATTTTGGTCAAAATTATGACCTCTAGAGTGCACACAAGATTTTGACAGACAACCAGATGCCGGACATAGCTTGATCACAATGGCTCACCATGAACAATTCAAGCTCAGGTGAGCTAAATAGGGGCATAACATTTATAAAAAAATGTTCAGAGTTATCTAATTGATACTCTGGGTAGCTCTTGTGGTGGTGAACATACATGCCATGTTTCATAAAGATGTCTTTAATAACAACAGAGATATCAACAAGGTTAAAGTTTGTTACACCAACATCTAGGACAACAAAGCCAGGGTGATGACAATACTTTATGTTTACTCTGCAAACATTCAAGCTAAAAAAAGGGAAGACATGAAACAAAAAGGGATTTTGGTATTTTGTGCTTGAAATCTGACCTTAGTCTTAAAGATCAGTCACCAAATCTTGCATCATGAAAACCTCTCACCAAGTTGCAAAATCATTTGAAAATATTTTGAAATTAATCCAAAAATATTTAAGATATGCACCAGATAATAAGATTTTTTAAATTAAAATTGATGAGTGATCCTGACTTGAATTGAGAGTCACAAAATTTTTCAATATGCACACAACTTCAACAAGTTGCACAAGCATGTAAATGATCTATAAATAAGACCACGAATATATGAGATATACTCCAGACAAAGTATACCTGTTAAATGAACTGACCTTGAACTGTGACCTTGAATGAAGGTCAACAAATATTGGGCTATACTCACCATCTACTCAAGATACACCATTGTGCAAAAATATCAAACTCCTACAAGATATCTTTAAGATATCCTTCTTTATTTTTCTGTATTTTTTGAGTATCCATCATGATGACAAAGGCCAATTTTAAAGTAATCTTAGGTATTTAGATCCACAATGAAGCCTGTTTAACATATCAAGGCTCTAAGCCTCATGGCTAGGAAGATGATTTTTTTTAAAAAAAAAATCGCTCTTTGTTTCTTTGTAAAATCCAAGATCAAACAACATAGGGCTAATTTCCAATATAAAGTCATATTTGAAGTATTTTAGCAGGCAATGTCACATGCCACAAATCAAGGCTATATCCCTTATGGTTTAGGAGAAGAATGTTCACTTTGTTGTCATGGCAAGCAGCATTCTTCATTGATTCCAGAGATGTTTATATGAAAAGTTGCCGCATGGACTAATGACTGAAAACCTGCCACATCATAAGCTAAGCTAGACTTAGGCCAGTGAAGCTTAAAAAGGTCCAACAAATAAGCCCTAATTATTTCAGCAGATATAATTCAGGATTTCTTTTTCATGAATGGTACTGAATTTATTAAACAAGTCATTCATAAACAGATAAAAACGTTGAGTTTAATAAATTCGGTATTTTATGAGCACAAATTTGATATTCTATTTATAATAAGACTGGAATTTGCTTTAAAGCTTCAAAATTTTTGTAATTCAACTTTTCAAATTTCCTCGAAAACAATAACGCTGTTTGAAACTGACGTCACAATACATTACATATATATACATTATTACGACACTTTTGCAGTTACAAAAAAGTGTTGCTATTCGCGCTGAGCTAATTTGCAGTTATTCAACTAGTGTAATAACACCCGTGTAATATCAAAAATATTCAACAGGTTTATTTCACTCACTCAAGGTAGGTCATATTATAATGGAGTGTAATGCATAATGTTTTAACTGCAGACAGCATGTAATTGACATCCATACATTTTCCATGTTTCCATGACCCCTTAAAACTGTCTATCTTTGAGTCATTTTATCCCTTACAATTCTCAGTATTACATCTTGATACTAGCTCCTATGTGAGATAGAAGCTGGAGGCTAGGAAAGGATGTGATGGTTGTATTGGTGAGAGAAATACCAGGAATCCATTGCTAGGTGATCCAGCCACCGTGATATAACTGAAACAAGAGGGCCATAGTGGCCCTAAATCGCTCAACTGAATGAACTGTCTACAAAGTTCAAAAGTAGGTTTAGAAAGAAAATGATGAATGAATGTCACTAGGCTAAACAATGCTGTTGCTTATATACAACTTGAGAATCCTTCTTTACAAATTTCAGGTTGACTAACAAGGTTTTTCTATGAATTGACTCCAAGACCTAATTTTGGACCCCAGTTGACCCTATTTCCTACTTGTCATAGATTTCATCAACACAGACCCCAAACTCATAAAAAAATTGCATTTATTCAATCATTCTGACTATATTTCATGTTGATCGGGCAAAAAATGTGGCCTCCAGAGTGCATACTAGGTTTTTCTAAGATTTGACCCAGTGACCTAGTTTTTTTACCCCAGTTGACCTTATTTTAAACACATCTAAGTTTTCAAAAAGACAATCATTCTTATCACATTTCAGGTTGATCGGGCAAAAAAAAAGCGGCCTCCAGAATGCTAACAAGGTTTTTCTAATATTTGACCCAACGACGTAGTTTTTGACCCCAGTTGACCAAATTTCATACATGTCAAAGATTTAATCAACACAAATATTCTGACCAAATTTCAGGTTGATCAAACAAAAAATGTGGCCTCTAGAGTGCATACAAGGTTTTTCTAAGATTTGACACCTTGTCCTAGTTTATGACCAAATTTCAAACTCTTCTGAGATTTCATCAAGACAATTATTCTGACCAGATTTCAGGTTGATTGGACGAAAATGTGGTCACTAGAGTGCATACATGATTTTTCTAAGATTAGACCCTGTGACCTAGTTTTGACCCAATTTTGAACTCATCTGAGAAATACTTTTCATGCCTAAACAAATATGATTTTGAGCATGATTGTCTTCAAAGTATTTCCTGGAAAATCTATTTCAAAATACCATAAATCTACATTTTGGGGGTATGAAGCTATAAACCTTATCACACTTAAAATATGAATCTGAAATCAGCGTTATAAGGTCTTAGTTTTATACCTCCATGAATGTAAAAGCATTCTTTTCATATTCTAATTTCTTAATTTATTTTGAAAGTTAATTTTATTTTGTTAAACTGTAGTTTATTTGAATTGATTGTAACACCACTTTCAACAACACTGCAGTTATATTGTGGTGGGGGTCAACCTATGGCTCATGGTGGTACAAGTCCAACCACAATATTTCATTAGAGACAGTAGATTCCCATCCACTTGTTGGGGACAACAAATGATGCATGCCACAATATCGGGTGAGTTTAGCTGAGCTACTAAACTAACAAGGTTATATTGTAAACCTACAACACAGGGCTATAAGTTCTATTCATTGAAGACATTAACTCACTTTATATATTGTATATAATTAAAATGGTAGACATCATTGGAAGTCAATATTAAAGATTTCAGAACTATTATAAAGCTCAAAAGGTTAAGAGAAAGAACAATTTTGAACCTTCTCTTCTTTCATCTATTTGTTAGAATGAGGCCAAACATCATACCCTTATCTTCAATTGTAAGTAAGGATTATAATTTGTTCATTTTAGTAACAAACACAGAAGACAATTCTCTTGCATGATATAAAACAATGTATGGGAGGAAAGGCTTTTTCAAGATTTCTCTCTTGATCTTTATCTAAAAGAAATCCAAGAAATTTAAGGAATAATACAACATAGGGCAGATTTTGATCTCTATATGTTTTATCAGGAGTCAAATTGCAGTCTAAATGCACATTTTGAAAGCTCCATGTCTTTTTGTTTGGAAAGCTAGATTGAAAAATATGTAGATGGTTGTTGGTGCTTCTTTCTTCCTACTTTGTAAAATCTTGGGAGAAACAATATAGGGCCAGTTTTTTGGGTTGGAGTAGTAAGTGAGTTTTTTGTCCTTTTTTTGTGTGTAAAAGGTCTTTTAATAATTTTTTTATGCTAAATATCAAAAGACAGGGGCTCTAGAGTTTTCCAAATGAAGATTTCTAAACATTTCCCTTGTAAAGGCTAGGATCCTACAGGGCTAATTTTCCAGTGAGAGTAATACATGTACATGTAATTTGAGTAATTTTACTACAGGAACGTCCTGTAGTAAATTAACTGGACCAATAGGTGATATCAGGCTAAATATCAAACTCTAGGATTTATGATTAGGATGATTTTTAAAACATGTTTCACTATTCATCATGGACTTCATTGCTTTGCTCTAAGGCTAATTTCTGTGAAGTTTGGTTGAGATATGGGGAAGACATTTTTCTGATATTTTACCTAGTGACCTACTATTTGACAGGAGCTGAACTATTTTTGAAAATTACCTAGAGAACAGTGAGATAAACATTTGGGTAAAATTTGAAAATTTTTGGACCTTACTGTGACCTCAAAAGCGAAAAATATTTTTTGTGTGTAAGAATTACAGTATGAACTGGTATCTTCCATTTTTGATCTCAAACTAGAATTAGCAAGACTGAAATTTTGGTTTTTTTTGAAAATGATCAAGCCAATATTGTGACCCCTTCAGTGAAAATTATATTTTTCTAAGATTTGACCTTATGACTTACTTCATTACCCATCATGATCTGGCCTAAATATCACATAAATAAACATTCTGACAAATTTTGACAAAACTTGGGCTAAAATTGTGACCTCTAAAGTGAAGATTAGAATTGACCTTTTGACCTTCTTTTATATACCATATTTGCCCTGATTCAAATCTTGTAAGTATTTTAAAGAGTCATATTTTTGAACCTTGGTTGATTTGAAAAATAGAAAAAAAAAACTTTTTTATGATTGTTGACAGATGGATGGACAGACAAATGTCAGACAATGATCTATCACAATAGCTCACCTGGGTCACTTTTATGCTCAGCTTAAGTCTTATAGACTTATTCCTATCTCTAATTAGAGGTCTCTGATTAAATTGGTAAAGCACATAATTTCACCTGTCTCTTTGTATTTGAATACAAATTCTACAAAATCCTTTCCGTTGTATGCAGTGTTTATTCTAGGATTTCAAAAATGTTGGAGATTTCAGTGCAACAATCGATGCAACTAAGAAATGTGATAATTCATGCTCTTTGGATAAAAGTAAAAAATCCCCCACAAATCCAGAAAATATGAAAAATGTGGGTGAATTCCCCATCCCCTGCCTAGAATAAAGACTGTGTATGAGTGTTCACTTTCACAGAAGCAATCCATACTTTCAAGAGAGATAACTCTAAATGTTACTTTGTAAGAATTGTTCATTTTTTTCTTCGTTTCAACTTCACTATAAAGCACCTATAGCTGTGGACATCCTCTTGTGTTGCTCCTAGCAGATATATTGTGAAATAATAAAGACATATATACACCACAATCATATGCTTTCTGTGCTTGTCTAAAATTTATTTTCATCATCTCCATTTATTCCCTGAAAATAAAAACAATATTTTTTTCGGGACTAGGCAAAAGCTTTATTTTAAAGAGAACTGAATAAGTTTGAAAAATAAATCAAAGGCCTGAAAGGCCTGAATTGAAGACAGGACTGAATATTAACAATTGGAATGAAATTGTGGCGTTTTGAGAACATCTCTTGAGTGGGAATCAAAAAATTTAAAACAATCATTGATGGTTACATATGGAAACTACACCTTCCTAACAAATGAATATGCTTTACTTTGAAGACTCATCACTTCCAGATAAACCTATCCCTCTAGCCAATTCAAGCTTAACAAGAGGGTAACTGCCTTCATAATCGCTATTCATCCCCAATGTAAGTTTTCAATATCCTAAATGAAAAATATTCATTTAACCAACAGAAATATGGTGGAAATTCCTGTATTCTAAAAACTCATATGAGTTATTGCAACCCTGTTTTATAAAATTGTATAGATTATCCCCAACAATCCAATATGATCCAAATCCGATTTTTTTCCAGTCAAACTTATTAAGTGGATGTGTAAAAATCTTAAGTAAAATGTTAATCCACATGACACACATTGCTTACCCCTTGATGAAGAGCTGAACATTACATTGCCATGGTGAATATTGCCCTGAATTGGAAATTTGTTCAAATTTCTTTTACATTTATTATCTGATCCAGGATTTGACTAATTATCTCCACATAGAAGAAGCAATGAAAGTAATACCAATATTCTTATACTTTTACTAGTCAAAGTCAATACCAAGAAGAAGTATTTTCCCGTACAATAGCTGTAGCTTTTTTATGAATACCGTTTAAGTTTCTTCCAGGAGTGAAACATTTTTTCCAATGAGATATTTCGATCTCCATTTCAGGTTATTCTCCTTGCATGTGGTCTTACTTAGTAGAAAATTATTTTTACTACAAAATAATATATAAACCTGTTCAAACAACCAACCTTTCAGGCCTTTTCCACGGGACTGCTTTTCTAGACCAAGATTCGGATTGAACTATCCGGTGAACTATCAATGTTGACAAAACTGCCAAAATGACAGATCGTTAAATGAAATCCCGAGCTACAGAATTTATCACCTTGAGTAGAATTCTTTCAAAGTCCACTCCAGAATGTTACAAATAAATCCATTCCAGTTTCCAAAACAGTTTTTGTTATTGTCAGAAAATTGTCGAAAACAAAAGCGGAAACTCAAAAACGGGGTCGCGCATGCGTGGTACTACTGTATAGGCCATTCGGAACACCATTCGGCCAATCTAACGCATTCGTCACAACTCGGCCGATTCCGTAACCTACATTTAGATAGATCTGAGACTTCGGAGATCGCCCGATAATTGCCGAGTGAATATCACGATAACGATATGTTGCCGTTTACGGAAATGACCGAGTGATGTTCCGAATGCTGTACATTATGGATAGACAAAACAAGCCTCATAATAAAGTAATTTGATAAGCCATCGAAATTTCTCCGTAAATCCAAGTAAACCTAGGAAATTCCAAGGGTTTACGAGTTTATTCAAATAGCCTTGTACTATTTTAGTTTTTATCCATTTACACTACGACAGGCCCGGGAGACGGATAAATGAAGCAACCCTCAAGGACACACAAACACACAATTTTACGAGAAATAGGGAGTCTAAAATGGGGAACTGAAAATAGCTTGCCAATGCTATGCATAAAAACAGTTGTAGGATGCAATTGAAAATTTGGAGCAAATGCAAAAGATTGCAGCCGAAAACGCCCTACAACAGCACCACTTACGAATGTAAAACACGTTTCTGCAGGCAACTTCTGCATAGATCACGTGTTCACTCCCCTGAGGTCCCGGCCAGAATTTAGGTCAGCACCAAAATTTTACGGTATTTTGCTACACTATTGATTATTTTTGCCGCGTTTATTTTTATGAATGGGTCTACTTTTTTGAGCGTAATGACACATGTAGGTTTGTTATCAAAATCCGATGGCGACGATCCCTATATTGAAAGACAGGTAAACCTGTCTTCAATAAAAATGCATGTTTGTTCTTATGCTTGTTATTATGTACTTTCTACATGCCAAGTGCAGTTAGAAACAAATACATATACACGTGTGTGGCTTTTGTTTCTTTAATATCAACCATCTTGACAAATTCTGGAGTTGATACACGTACTTATGGAATTCATAAGGCATTTGACTAGAAATCATTTACTCCTTGTGAAAACCTGAGCATAAGACCAGCAATTTTGTAATCTTGAGCAGAAGACGGTCTCCCTGCTGCCCATCACAAAATAGTACATAATTATATGTACATTTAGACATAACAATTCAATTTGCAGGATTCACCAGATGAAGGCGGCTGTGCCGCAAAAAGCTAGTGTAACAATATATATATATCATTAAAAGTACTTATCTCAAGAAGAGAACTTTTTATTCATGTACATTTAAACACAAACTCAAACTTTATTAAATCACTTTGCATAATTCCCCACTCTAGGTACATACTTTATTTGATTTTTATGCATGTATTTTGTTGTTGTTGTTTAACACATTCAATATAGATCTAATAAACCCTTTTCTCTACAACTTAAGAAATATACAATTCACCAAATAAAATACAGATCTCTCAGGCCAGTTACACCATTCCTTCATAAAAAGAATTTTCAAAATTTCAAGAGAATAACAGAAGAGAGTCAAATCATAGCAAATTTCTAAAATAATGATTGACAACAATGTCAGAGCTATGTACAGAAATTTAAGATTTCTGAGTACAACTGTTTGTCTGTTTGAATGAGGTTTATATCGCTTTTAAAAATCTTACAGTCGTATCATAGTGACTTTAGTATCTAATAATCTGCCACAAGTGCATGTTCTACCATTACATCATTTCACTTAGGTTTAGACTTAATTAAATGGATACTAAAACAAACACATTTTCAATGAGCACCATTCTGTACATTTAACAATGTAGAAGAAAAATTTTAAGACAAAATATAGCATACCAATGGCAGATTCAAAGGGAGCTCAGGGGGTTGAAACCCACCCCGCTGAAGCCTTATAATTTAATTTTCATGCAGAATTTAGAATAACCCTACTGAATAATAAAATGTTCATTACATATTTTTGTTGTGAACAAATTCTTGGCAGATAGTAAAGAAAGATCAGCCTGCACTGTGCTGATCATATCATACACTGTATGTCTTCTTGATTTTCGTGGAAACAGATCTGAAGGCAGTCTTTTTAATATGTCTAAAAAGGGAAATTTATTTAAGCAAAATTTTTCATGTTTACATGATATGGGTTTGTCAAAGGGTGAAGGCCAGCGACAGATTCAAATTGTGTACTACTAGGAAAACAAACCCTTTTTAGCTCACCTGAGCAAAACGTGCTCAAGTGAGCTATTGTGATCACCTTTTGTCCGGCGTCCGTGCGTCGTCCGTCGTCCGTCGTCAGTCGTCCGTCGTCCGTCGTCCGTCAACAATTTCTTTAAACGACATCTCCTCCTAAACTACTAGGCCAATTTTAACCAAACTTGGCAGAAATGTTCTGTGGTCCCCTTTAAGAATTGCTAAAAGAATTGAAATCGGTGAAAAACTCTGGTTGCTATGGCAACCAAAGTTAAAAATTAAAGAAAATCTTTAAAATTCTTCTTCTTCTGAACCAGCAGCCCTACAGCCTTGAAATTTGGCATGGATAAGCTCATAGACCTTAATAAGAATAGCTAAAATCATATCTGTTGGGCCACCAGGTGCGGAGCACCAGGGGGGAGGGGGTAGTACTTTGGGTAAATTTTGTAATCTTTAACCTTCTTCTATTTCTGATCATGAAGGCCTACAGCCTTAGAATTTTGCATGTATGATCACCTCATAGACCTTAATATAAATAGCTAAAATCATATCTGTAGGGCCACCAGGTGAGGAGCACCAGGGGGGAGGGGGTAGTACTTTGATGAAAATTTTGTAATCTTTAACCTTTTTCTTCTTCTGAACCAGGAGACCTATAGATTTGAATATTGGCATGGATGATCAGCATATGAACCTTTATAGAAATAGCTAAAATCATGACTGTAGATTCACCAGGTGCGGAGCACCAAGGGGTAGAGGATAGTACTTTTGTGAAAATTTTGTAATCTTTAACCTTCTTCTTCTGAACCACAAGCCCTACAGACTTGAAAATTGGCATAGAGAATCAGCTCATAAACCTTAATAAAAATAGCTAAAATCATGACTGTAAAGCCACCAGGTGCGGAGCACCAGGGGGGAGGGGGTAGTATTTTTGTGAAAATTTTGTAACTTTAATTTTCATCTTCTAATGAATCAGGAGCCCTACAGACTTCAATATTTGCATGAATGATAAGCACATGGATCTAAAATTAAATAGCTAAAATCATGAATGTAGGGCCACCAGATGCGGAGCATTAGGGGGCAGGGGGTAGTACTTTGGATCAATTTTGAAATCTTTAACCTTATTCTTCTCCTGGATCAGGAGCCCTACAGACTTGAAAATTGTCATGGGTGATCAATATATTGACATTAATAAAAATAGCTAAAATCATGAGTGTAGGGTCACCAGGTGCTGAGTGTCTTGGGGAGGGGGCAGTACATTGGATCATTTTTGAAATATTTTAACTTCCTACAGACTTGAAAATTGGTATGGATGATCAGCATATGGACATACATACATGTATATTGTATTAGCTAAATTCATGACTGTAGATTCACCAGGTGCAGAGCATCTTGGGGGAGGGGGGAGTGCTTTGTTGAGAATTTTGAATCCCTACAGCCTTTATATTTGACATGGATTGATCAACTCATTAAAGAAAACTTTAAAAGTCTCAGGCTCAGCCTGTATATCTGGCATAGATTAGCTGATCACAGACCTTTTATGGAAAAAGCTTAAATAAATAATGTCCAGGGGAGGAGCAGAGGGGGGGGGATGATTATTTCAAATGTTATCTGATTGAATAAGTGAAAATCTCTTTTTCGGTGGTTGCATGGACATACCTAGGTTATGAAGCTTTTTTCTCAGGTGAGCGACCCAGGGCCAACGGCCCTCTTGTTGTATGTTCGAACCCCCTTCATGGGAATCTTGGGGTGTGGGTACAACAGAAAACATTCCAGTTTCATGATAGATCTTTAGGTTCATAAGCTTGAAAAATGTAATTACATTTTATTTGCCAAGGTGATGTTTTGATTTCCAAATTTTCTGAGCGAGATAACTTTTAGGGGTGGGGTTTTGAGTTCGGGGTGAGGGGGTCGGCGATCTCGCTTCCAAACTGGAACTGCTTTTCATGGGTATTTAATAAAAAAACAATAAAGGTGGCCAACAGCCTTATTAGTTTTACCCAATCTGAAAAGTGTAACTCAATCTATTGTCAATGGATTGCATAGACATTGCAGCTACAGCTTGAATTCAGTTGTAGCTGAGATGTTTTAAGTCGCCTACCGACTAACTTCAAGAATCTCTGACAAAAAATTATTGTGATTCTTGATGCCATGCCCTATCACCTTTGGATCTGCCTATGTGGAATGGGAATTCCCTGGTTCAAAAATAGAACCACCCTTATTGGTTGAAAGGAAAGTATCGACCCGGTTTGATTTTGAAACCAGCAATAAATTTATTTCTGACAGTTAGCCCGGAGCTGGCCGAGGCTTGATAAGCCAGTCCATGAATAATCGATCATCTTAGTCTTACCTGGAAGAAAACCTTTGTCGAACTGTAGTCAAATATCCCGACTTTCTCAAATTATTGACATTTTTAGAGCTCTACTTGTGACTTTTCATTTTCGAAGTGACAGAAATCGAGTGTCGCCATTTGCTTTTATCGATGTCAAAGTTATTTTTATAACGCCTTCGTTGATTGGACGGGTTTTTAATACGCTCTTTTGTAAGGGCATGGAAATTCCGGGGTCATTGAAGATGACCTCATAGGGTTCGTCCTCAGATCTACGTAACGGAGAGATAGCGTAGTGGTTTCGTAGAGATGATTTTAATGAGATTGAATCTATTCTTTGGTCATTCCGAGTGCCTCCGACAGTATTACATGGACATGGATTAAATGCATATTCAAGCTAGTATTGAGTAATACAGTATTGCGCCTTTAAAAATTGTCTGTTAAAGATTTGATAAAACTATATCTTGTTTTATTTCGGAAAGTTACGAATAGTTTTAAAAGCAATGTGTATTAGACTTTTGAATATTTGCCATTACATGTCACTGGCAGCGAAATCAATCAAACCTAATCCAATTTGAATGTTTGAGATGTCTCTACGTTGCTAAAGGCGCATCATGCAAATCCAGTTTAAAAGCAGCTGAATATCCATAATGGATTCCTAAACTCGCCCTAGCAATTGAGGAAAGTTTTTTTTTATCTGCGGCTCAGAGAGGATCATCGTAATAAAAAGTTTAGATCCGTCATAAGAAAAGCGAAGTTCTTGGAATTTCCTTAAATAAACAATTGAAACTGAGATTTACTCCAGCAGAGATCGACCAAGGTCGCATTTCAAAAATGAATACATAACAAGTTAGATCGAACATTCTAGGCCCATGGATTTGTCTTAACCCTTTTCTGTTTTACAAAATTTTGGACCTGTCCAAATTCAAAGGTTTTGCAGACGAAAATTTAAAGTGGACTTTATTTGAAAAATAACCATTCTGTAGGGTAGAAAATAGTGTGGAAAAAGAAGAAATTGCTTGTCAGAAGCAATTTCTTCTTTTTTCGCAATGTTTTCTCAATCATAAAATCACAGGCACGTAAAAAGCAGGGATTAAACAGCAAAGGGTTAAAGAGATGTGATTAGTTTTTAGTTTAAAACTATAACGAATTAAACAAACTCTTTTCATCTCATGAATGCTAGAGGTCTCTTACCGGTTCATTTTAGTGTAATCGATGGTAATTCAACAGTCGATTCTACAGCATCAGAAAGTCTGCAAGATCGCGTGTTTCGGATGTCACATAATGGTTAATTCTGATTCCATTCTTCAACTGTCAGTAACATTTACGTGAGGACTATGTCTGGTTTCAGGTAATAGAAATCATACCGAAACTGTCTGCATGGATAAAACGTATACGTATATTGGTTCAATGTACTTTTTAATATCATATTTTCTAAAAATTACATAAAGCGATTGAATTAAGAGAAATAAACGTTTTAGATAATAAACATAATAGAGAGAGGGATGTCATATTTTTCATGTAATGATTTAAGGGTGACGATATTTTATCATTTTCGACAACAATATCGAATATTTACCTGTTTACAGGCGTAACATAATATGTTACATATAAAGACTACCGAAAAGTAGTAAAGAAATATTTGTATATTATACTAGGTTATTATACTAATGTGTCTTTACTACTTTTCGGCAGTCGATCGAGAAATAACTAGATTATCACTTGATAAACTTACTGCATAACCAGAGAAATTATTAAAAACGTAAACCCTGCTTTCGTTCATTTCGCTTAGCCTGACGTCATCTTAGCCGACCCAAATAAGTGACGTCACAATGAGCGTAAAAAAGCAATCACGGGCAAAAAGACGCGCTTTAAGAAAATTTGCCTCGAAATTTTCACTTTTTGTCTCATTTCTGCATTAAAAAATAGAATTATCATATGTTTTTGGAGTAAAATCAATTGACATTTCTTTTTGTGAACAACAAGAGCTTTATTTTCACTCGTGGCTCTGCTGTTCGTGAAAATATTGCTTTTGTTGCTCGCTCAGTGAAAAATAGATCGATCTTACACTGAAACAAACGATTATCCTTTATATACTATAAAACACTCTCGGAGTAAAAAAGAAAAGAAAAAGAAATTGGCCATTATCATGTCATTTTACAAAAATTGATATTTCTTTAATGGAACAATTTAAGTGAAAAAGTTGAATATATTAGTTTAGACCTTCCGCAACAAAGAATTACAACATTTATAAAGAAAAAAACAACAAGGAACAGAAACACGTTTCACTTTTCACTTAAAACTCGCTCCTCTGACTCATTCGATTTCGTTCCAAGTTCATTCTAAAACCATTCACCAGGGGTGTGGAGTCCCCATGCCCAACTTGTCCGACACGAGCTTTTTCACTTGCGGGCTAGTACATTTTTTTAGGCTACTTGTCCGTGGACAAGTAAATACCAGAGCAAAACTTGGAAAAATAAAAAACATTTAGGAGAAAAGTGATTCTGATGTTTATATCAAAGGGTAGAAAACCTTGTCTCCAATGAAGAAAATGCTGGGTTAAAGCATTTTCCTCATTAAAAACAATGTTTTCTCAATATTTACCTTTCTATTTTTTTGCGGACAAGTTCATTTTGATCCTGGACAAGTGAGAAATCGACCTTCATTTGTCCAAAGACAAGTGGATAGACGTCGCGCACGATAATGCGGCACTAAAATGTAACGTCAAAATAGCGAACGTCGATGGTGAAGCGTCTATTTTATATTTTTTATTTTTTTTTTATTTTGTCGGAAAAAAGTTAACGTAATTATTATATTGCTCACACTCTCTACAGCAATAGAAATGTCAGAAAATATAGTCATCTTTAAAAAATTAATCTTCGCCTCTTTTTTCCCTCGCGAAGAATGATAAATGTCTCATAATATTCAACTTCGCATAAATGTGTAGATATGCGAATACTGGATAGTCACTAAACTGTGCTCTAAATCTGAAGATGTATCCGGTTGTACGTTTCTTTTGAAGATTATTTGTTATAATATAGAAGTAAATCTAACATTCCAAACTCTCAACCTATCTTAACTGCAATGTTCAATTCGAACCAACAGCAGTTTGTTCATATAAAGTGATGTCATCAAAACACACGTTTTGGTAAAAGGAAAATGGCGCGTTCCCCCCATTTTTAGCTCCACTGGCCGAAGGCCAGCGAGCTATTGTCATGGCGGTGTGTCCGTCGTGCGTCCGCCCGTCCGTCCGTCCGTCCGTCCGTCCGTGCGTGCGTAAACTTTTTCTTTAAACATCTTCTCCTCCCAAACCAATGGGCAGATTTTGATGAAACTTGGTAGAAATGTTCCTTGGGTGACCCTCTTCTAAAATTGTTAAAGAAATTTTGATTGACCCCCAAATATGGGCGTGGCAGGGCGTGGCATTTTTTCACTTTGAAATCTTTAAAAATCTTCTCCTCCCAAACCATTGGGCCAATTTCAATGAAACTTGGCATGGATCTTCCTTGGGTGACCCTTTACCTAAATTGTTCAAGAAATTTTGATTGACCCCCAAATATGGGCGTGGCAGGGTGGGGCTTATTTTGACCCCAAAATCTTTGAACGACATCTCCTCCTAAACCACTGGGTTGATTTCAATGAAACTTTACCAGAATGTTCCTTGGGTGACCCTCTTCTAAAGTTGTTCAAAAAAATTTGGATTGACCCCCAAATATGGGTGTGGCAGGGTGGGGCTTATTTTGACCCTGAAATTTTTGAATGACATCTCCTCCTAAAGCATTGGGCCAATTTTGATGAAACTTTACCAGAATGCTCCTTGGGTGACCCTCTTTTAAAGTTGTTCAAAAAATTTGGATTGACCCCCAAATATGGGCGTGGCAGGGCGGGGCTTATTTTGACCCCGAAATCTTTGAACAACATCTCCTCCTAAACCATTGGGCCAATTTCAAAGAAACTTTAACAGAATGTTCCTTAGTTGACACTCTTCCAAAGTTGTTCAAGAAATTTGAATTGACCCCCAAATATGGGCGTGGCAGGGTGGGGCTTATTTTGACCCCAAAATCTTTGAAAACATCTTTTCCTGAACCATTGGACCAATTTCAATGAAACTTTACCAGAATGTTCCTTGGGTGAGCCTCTTTTAAACTTGTTCAAGAAATTTGGATTGACCCCCAAATATGGGCATGGCAAGGCAGGGCTTATTTTGACCCCAAAATCTCTGAATGACATCTCCTCCTGAACCATACGGCTGATTTCAATGAAACTTTACCAGAATGTTTCTTGGGTGACCCTCTTCTAAAGTTGTTCAAGAAATTTGGATTGGATGAGATCCACTCAATCAATAAATTCTAGTGAGCGGTTTAGGGCCATTCTGGTCCTCTTGTTTCAAGTGATATCTAAATAGTTTTCTTCCTTGTAATTTTACATATTAGTTAAATAAGTTCATTCCTTCATAAGTCAGTTTCAACTTAGAAAAAGAGGAATTCCTTCTGAATGTGTTCACTTTCATTACCTTCTATTTTCAATATCTCTCTTTCAAATCTTAAGATTTTTAAGCCAGTGGAGCGATACAGGCCCTCTTGGGCCTCTTGTTCACAATGTTTTCTCAATCATAAAATCACAGGCACGTAAAAAACAGGGATTAAACAGCAAAGGGTTAAATAAAATTTCCATAGATAAGCTCATGTTGTGTATGTATTATTTATGACCCGATAGCGGACTTAAATGTCTGAGCTGTCCAAAAACTGTCAGATCACTGATATTCTTTGGAAAGACTATAGATTCAAATTGCAATGACAAAGGTAGTTCTGAGCTGAAACTGTTCACAAGCATGGACGAAAGTGAACAATTGGGCAGTGAAGAGCATATTGAAAAATGAACTTAAAATGAAAGGAAAGCCTGCAAGTTCAAAACAAAATGGGTTAAAGAGTCAAATTTGCACTTGATTTTCTTTATCTAGGCATTGCAACTGTTGCTTTTTAAAAATCCTCCCCTGTATTTCATTAGAAGTGGGGTTATCACCCCTATTTTTAGCTCCACTGGCCGAAGGCCAGCGAGCTATTGTCATGGCGAGGTGTCCGTCGTGCGTCCGTGCGTCCGTGCGTCCGTGCGTGCGTGCGTAAACTTTTCTTTAAACATCTTCTCCTCCTAACCCAATGGGTGGATTTTGACGAAACTTTACCAGAATGATCCTTGGGTGACCCTCTTCTAAAGTTGTTCAAGAAATTTGGATTGACCCCCAAATATGGGCGTGGCAGGGCGGGGCTTATTTTGACCCCGAAATCTTTGAACGACATCTCCTCCAAAACCATTGGGCCAATTTCAATGAAACTTTACCAGAATGTTCCTTGGGTGACCCTCTTCTAAAGTTGTTCAAGAAATTTGGATTGACCCCCAAATATGGGCGTGGCAGGGCTTCGCTTATTTTGACCCCGAAATCTTTGAATGACATCTTCTCCCAAATCATTTAGCCAAATTCAATGAAACTTTACCAGAATGTTCCTTGGGTGACCCTCTTCTAAAGTTGTTCAAGAAATTTGGATTGACCCCCAAATATGGGCGTGGCAGGGCGGGGCTTATTTTGACCCCGAAATCTTTGAATTACATCTCCTCCCAAACCATTGGGCCTTTTTCAATGAAACTTTACCAGAATGTTCCTTGGGTGACCCTCTTCTAAAGTTGTTCAAGAAATTTGGATTGACCCCCAAATATGGGCGTGGCAGGGCGGGGCTTATTTTGACCCCGAAATCTTTGAACGACATCTCCTCCCAAACCATTGGGCCAATTTCAATGAAACTTGACCAGAATGTTCCTTGGGTGACCCTTTCCTAAAGTTGTTCAAGAAATTTGGATTGACCCTCAAATATGGGCGTGGCAGGGCGGGGCTTATTTTGACCCTGAAATCTTTGAACGACATCTCCTCCCAAACCATTGGGCCAATTTCAATGAAACTTTACCAGAATGTTCCTTGGGTGACCCTCTTCTAAAGTTGTTCAAGAAATTTGGATTGACCCCCAAATATGGGCGTGGCAGGGCGGGGCTTATTTTGACCCTGAAATCTTTGAACGATATCTCCTCCCAAACCATTGGGCCAATTTCAATGAAACTTTACCAGAATGTTTCTTGGGTGACCCTCTTCTAAAGTTGTTCAAGAAATTTGGATTGACCCCCAAATATGGGCGTGGCAGGGCGGGGCTTATTTTGACCCTGAAATCTTTGAACGTCATCTCCTCCTAAACCATTGGGCCAATTTCAATGAAACTTTACCAGAATGTTCCTTGGGTGACCCTCTTCTAAAGTTGTTCAAGAAATTTGAATTGACCCCCAAATTCAATCTACATCTAAATAGTTTCCTTTCTTGTAATTTTACATATAAGTTAATTAAGTTCATTCCTTCATAAGTCAGTTTCAACCTAGAAAAAGTCTGAATTCCTTCTGAATGTTGTTCACTTTCATTACCTTCCATTTTCAATATCATTCTTTCAAATCTTGAGATTTTTAAGCCAGTGGAGCGATACAGGCCCTCTTGGGCCTCTTGTTTCTTAGATTGTTTAAAAACAGTTGTTACATTTATTTGAGTTTGCTAATACAGTCCGAGAATACAAGTCTTCGCGAAAAAAGTATTAAACATTCTTTTTTTTTTCTATCAAATTAACTTGAGCGATTTCGGGCTTTATTGACCCTCTTGTTTATATCCTTTTCTTCTCTTTCTCCTAATCTCATCGCCACTTCCACACAAATATTCTCCTCGAATGGTGTTTCGCTTTCTTTTTATTTTCTTATTTTCTTTGACATTGTGGATTTTTAGAACTCGTTCCACACGCACTAATATCAACATCTCTTTTATTTGTTAATATTTTTCCTTGAAATTTTAATATGATTATCAAGAGAAAAATAATATTTCTTGGCTAAATTTAAATTATATTATGAATAAAGGAATTGCTATTTTTAGCGTATTTAAAAAGGAAAAAACAGTGTTTTAACATCCTGAAAAAATTTCGTTCCACAAGAAATTCAGCTTATTAATTTTCCGTTTAAAACGAAAATTGATATTTATTTACATATTTAAGAAATACAGAAAAATAATATATTTAATTTTAAGTTTGGTTGCAATCAATCAATTTTTAATGAAAATATAAAAGAAAATAGTCATATTTTTGGCGTCTAAAAGCTTGATGTTACGCTTCACTTTTTCTTAAACATAAAACGGCATTTTTCTTATTCGTGGTTGAAATTCGATCTCCGTTGGTAAAATTGTTGGATGTGATACAAGTTCAAATTTGATATATTTTCAAGCAGTTGAAACCAATATTTTTTGCCATATTTTCACTATTTCCGTAACCATAGCAACAACAATTTTAGTCTAAAATCAAAAATAAAATGATGTGCATAATCTACACATTGCCATATAGTCATATACCAAGTCTCATCAAACTAGCTTGCTTAGTTATTATCTTATCGCAGGATCCCATTTTTGGCCATATTTTCACTATTTCTGTAACCATAGCAACCTCAATTTAAGTCGAAAAACAAAAATTGAACTATTAAAAATATATGTTGTGTATCTTTCAGTGATACTTTCGTGTTACATGGTTTAAGCGTTATTTTGATATAAGATGTAACGATGTTGCGAGTAAGGAGTCTTATGATTAAACGTTTTAAAACACAGAGGGTGACGTTTTTCTAAAAAGTGCCGCATTACCGTGCGCGACGTCATAACATTCGTATTTCCACACCCCTGCACGTCGTCAAAATATGCATGGTGTAAACTGTAAGTCTAAGGATTTTTAACTGAAGCTAACGATATGCAGATGAAAATTTCTTTTTAGAACTATACACGCAAATAAACTGCTGTAATTAACCTGAAGTTAATCGTTTATGCATAACGTATAAAGGAAGCCAGACGATGTGGAATCTATTTTGAAATTATGTTATTATCTTAGATGTATTGCATACTGACACGAAAATCTTTATCGCAACTCCATGTGTTTGTTTGATGTAACTTGAGCACGTGTGACATTTCAAACGATTTCACATCTGCGCGAGGAGAACACATTGAGCGGCCTAGACAACCTCACAATGCAAAAGAAATATGAGCCTGTGCGTGACATTTCCAACCATTTCAAATATGCGCAAAGCAAAAACTCTGACCAGCCTGAGCATCCGCATAATCTGACCAGAGTCTTCACAATTCGTTTAGTTGATAGATAAGGTCTAAAAGTATCTGTAGGTCATCAGGTAACTTTATATTGACTGTATGTGGCTATCTACGCCACTCAATGTTTGCACCTGGCGAACGTTTCAAATTGTTAGAAATGTCACGCACAGGCTCATATATGTGTGCCGCCTGAAGAAGGGATAAGATCTTAAGTATCTTCAGAGTTCATACTGAAGTATTTCGTCAGACTGTAGGGCGGTACAGGCTTTGATATGCACACGTGTGAATTTGCCTGGAATGGCACATACAGGCTTATTCATAATTGAGCCTGTGCTTGACATTTCAAACAAACCTACATGCGCGTGAAGGCAATTACACAGAGTGGTAAGAAATTCCCCTCCTTGCAATGAAGAACGTTATTCACTGAATGATAAACTTTTCCCAGTCACACATTGCATTAGCATTATCCTGCAAATATTGACAGGCTACAGGGGCCCGTTTTACTAAACTTCTTACGAAAAACTCAATCGTAAGTCAAAATCACAAATCGTACATGGTGTTTTCATTTATTGTTAGATTTTGCCTTGCAATATCTCATTAGATGCGTCTTTAGAAGACGGTTCCAATGAAATGATGCATGTCAGAATTCCATATCTAGTTACTACTGTAAAAGCAACTTCAACTTTTGACTTAATAAAAAAATGATCGTAAGAGTTTTAGTAAAACAATCCCCAGGTCCGTAGCTATCTACTGAGCGCATAGTGAAGCCTCTGGTCAGACTTTGCGACTGATGCTCTGACTTATTCGAACTGTGTGTAGGATGTTTTCGATGCTCACCAACGAACGTAACTGAAGTAAAAAAAACGCCGAGATACTCGAAAGAATTTTTGCCGATTTTATAGACTGTATAGATAGAAGGTAAACGCTACTTAAATGAAGTACTTTAAGTGATTTCATTAGCATTTTTCTTTGACTAATAGACCTACCTACCACACTGTATTTGATACAGTAATTTACATCGTAAAATTGACTTTCACCTCAATCAAAACCATCCTAAATCGCTCACTCAGCGCTCCATTCATTCATGCCAAACTCACTCAAACCATTCAAAAACGCTAAAACCTGTTGAAAAATATAGAATCAATCAACAACATTCAAAATAAATTTGGATAGAGGAAAATCGCGATTTCACTGACATAGTTCAAATTGAAGGCGTCTAAAAAGTTCTTGAAGAAATATGAAGCTATCTTTAGAACTTGTAAACAATTTTTTTACAGTGGGGTAATCTATATCGCTTATTTTGTTCATCCTGAACAAAATGTTCGAAATTGTATTACATCCCTTTAATTTCACTCAAAACTCGCTCCACACACTCATTCAATTTCATTCATAAATCATTCAAAAATCATTCACCTTGTCATTTCCATGATGTTGTTAACAGTAATTATGATCAAATAAATGAAGAAGTGTGACGCGACATGAAAAAATACATAAACCAGCTCCTACCTTGTTACATTTTCAGAACTGAAGACATATTAAATCTGTCATGAGACAAACAAGCCGATCTTACCCGAGTCTAGAATAAAATTGTTATTACTCGAGCCTTGGTGAGCTTATCTTTATTTGCTTTATTCTATTTTATGTTAAGATCAGCTGGTCTCAAATAAAATCGAAAAATAAATTTCCTTTTTTTGTACTTACATCAAATCTTACGTTAAATGACGTCATTTAGAATTGGTCTTTAGCATGTGTAAGACTATGATATCCCTGGTTGATGTTCGTTATAGAAGACTATTTTCGGGTATTGCAGGTAGACGTTCTCGTAATTAATCTGATACTAAACACTATTTTATTTAAATTGTTGAGGTTGCTCGAACAAAGTTGACATTTATCATTTTACCTTCATCAGTGTGTCTCTGTGGCAAAGTGTTTTAAACACAACAGACGGCAGCGCAAATTCTTTCCGACTTTTTTTTTCTCTCATCAACTGATTGATAATCGTCGACATAAGTGAGATAGCATCTTGAGGCTAGGAAAGCATGTGATGGAAGTATTGGTGAGAGAAATACCAAGAATCCATTGTTAGGTGCTCCAGTTGCGGCTATATAACTAAAATAAATGTTGAAACGCGGCGTTAAACTACATTCAACCACAACAAAAATGTAAAATATATGCTCCGGACATTGTTGCAATTGTATTTTGGCTCTGGGTCATTATCTTTCGGAAAACACTAGTACTCACCAAGGGAATCAACTGTTGAGGTACATGAAAATTCAAAATCCACCAATCCATGTAGAAGAGTTGCTCAAATACAAATGAGACACATCCCCCGCTTACACACATGCACCCACACATTCACTTACAGGTGGTCAAACCTAATTCTACACGTATGACGCCATAACAAAAAAAAAGACATGTTTTTGACATGGTGAAAATAGATAGAAATAATATTACTAATAGATAAAAGAAAAACACAGATCATCCCAGCCACTGGTACAGTTTATAACATCGTGAAAATGACAAGATGAATGATTTTAGAATAATTAAGGAAAGAAATTTAATGAGTGTGTGGAGCGAGTTTGTTTGAATTTAATGGGAGGTAATCCTATACCGCAAATTTTGTTCCAGATAAACAAAATTAGCGATATGCATTACCTCCCTTTAATGAAATATGCATACAAGTTCTATAGATAACTTCCGATATCTTCAAGAACCTATTAGTCGCTTACAATTCGAATTAAGTCAGTGAATTGCGATTTTTCTCTATCAAAACTTATTTTGAATGAGGTTGTTGATTCTATCTTTTTCAGTGAGCTTTGAGCGATTTTGAATAGTTTGATTGAATTCTGGGAATGAATGCTTGGAGCACTGAATGGGCGATTTAGAATGCTTTTGATCGGGATGATTGTCAATTTCATGATGTAATTAAGTGTATATGTATACAGTACGTCAAGATTCTCAAACATTGACCGAAAAGAAATGGACCATAAATTAGCTTCGACATCTTATTGGTGAATGTAACAGGTATCTCGACAATTTTCATTTTCCTGTATGTTTAATTGATATAAAAAGTGATAGAAAAGTCATACAGTAGTTTTCCAATTAGTTAATGTACCTTAACAATACATAAATAACTACCATAATTGTTCTTTATCTCGCCGATGGTCATATTTCCCTTACGTTCTGGAGGGTCAAGGTTACAAATGTCAATTATTTTCACCTTTGAATTCTGTAATCGTTCCGGTGGTTCTTATAAGAATGTCACATTGTCTAATTCTATGGAGAAGTATGGTAGCGCGGCGGACTGCCAGTCTAGAGGTCCCGGGTTCGATCCTCGACGGCGGCGCTCCGAGTTCATTCGAAGACCTATGTGAGATAGCAGCTGGAGGTTAGGAAAGGATGTTGTGGTTGAATTGGTATGAGAAATTCCAGGAAACCATTGTAGGGTGCTCCAGCCGTCGCGATATAACTGAAAAAAAAATGTCGAGAGCGGCGTTAAACTCCATTGAATCAAACAGTTCGGGAGAAGTTCTTCTCGTGAAGCACTGTATCTATATGCGATAATTACTCTTTTACAATATATAGAGAAGAGCTGGTGGGTGACATAAGATATTGGAAACGTATTTTCAGGTAAGGCGCGAACATTTATTTGGTGAGCCGGAGGTAAACTGGTAAAATTGCGTAGCCGAGCACGATAACCTTTTTCATCTCAAGTCGCCTATTATTGATTCTTCGAAATAGACTTTGGGACTGATAGAGCGCAGTAGGTTTATATGACGAAACAATTACCAATCATTCTATTAAGGTAGCAATGGACACATAGCGTCATTTTTTTTCACCCAATGAGTTTTTCTCTTGTTCACATATGTTGCAGATTAGCATTGTGTAGTCATTATATCAAAATTTGAAGGTACCTTTCCATGCTCGTTTTCATGCTAGAGTTGTGTGCCCTTGAGTGGTAATGGCCATTTTTCAGTAAAACGTTTATATTCGTTTTAGGTCTAGTATAAACTCGGAACCAGCTGATAGCTTTAAAACACATACATGTTGGTAGACCCTATACATGTACACAATTGCTTTTGCCAAGGAAATTTCTTAAAATAAAATCAGTTAAAGAAAAAAGGGCAAATTAATTTGATAACTAAACGCAGTGTTTTACTGTGAGCCGCATGCTTATTATACCCCCCCCCCCTTTATTAGGTCATTTATAAGGCTTTTGACAGGATAAAAGTTGATCCCTTATATTGTAAAATCTACCATATCTGTTCTGATAGGCATTGTAAAAAAGCAATCTGATACAAGAGGCCCACGAGGTCCTTAACGCTTCACTGGCTTAACATCTTTAGACTTTCATTAAACATAGCTTAGTTTGACTGAAAACAACATTGCAGTCTCTTTAGAACTATTTTGTTATGCTTTACTTGGTCTGGCCCACATTGAAACATATACCCAATCACCATTAACCTGCTTACCTTTTACCCTTATATATTTACAAACTTTAAGGATATTGCAATTAGACGACCATTCTAAACACAATTTCAGGAATAATGTAAGTAGAGGGTCTTTCATTGAACATGCATATATGGGCCCATTAAATTTCATTACCAATTTAAATAAAAGTTCACCTAAGGAATATTCATGCCTAGTTTAATCAAAATTGACGAAATGAGAGGGAAGGATAAAAATTCTGAAGATTTGAAAAGTGAAAAAAAGTCCCGCCCTGTCACGCCCATATTTAGGGTTTAATAAAACTTTCTTGAACAATTGGAGTAAAGGTTCACCCAAGGAACATTCATGTAAAGTATTGTTGAGATCGGCCTAATGGTTTTGGAGAAAAAGGATTATTAAAGATTTCAAAATCAAAATTACCTTGGCCCTGCCAAGCCCATAATTGTGAGAACAATCTTTTTTCACAATTTAAGTAAAGGGACAGTCGCGGAACATCCATGTCAAGTTTCACTGAAATCGGCCCATTGATTCTGGAAATGAAAATTTTTTAGTGAAAATAAGCTTTGCCCTGCCACGTCCATATTTGTGGGTCATTCAAAATTTCTGTAGAAATTATAAAGAGCATGCGCATGCAGCCTTGGCAAAATGTTTGTTGGACTCTAGTTGTATACCGGTGGCTGTGTAAGACTGGGTTACATTTGTTGGTGCTTCTGGTTTGGACTGAATTTCATTAGTCAGTATGGCTTTGACCGTTTTGCACAACAATCGCTTTGTTTGTAGACACTGTTTAGATTCATTTGAATAGTTGTCAGTTTTCTTTTCTCGAAAGGAATGTACTTAGTGTGTATCGTTTACGTAATGATTTATATCTTTTCTCTTGTGAACCCATTCATTTTGTAATGTCAAATTGTTTTTCATATTTGTTGATAAATTGGTGAGAAAATGAAAAACTCGTAAAAACAAAGTGATTTCTCAATACATCTCGAAAATCCCATCACTCATATTTCTGAACGCGTCATTTTTCATATCAAAACGAAAAATGAATTGAGATAGAACGAATTCGAATTTCCCCAAGTTTTATGAAAATATAAAACCAATTGTTTGGTATTTTTATAATCTTGTAACCATTAGACACGAAAAAACAGGGTTCGAATCTAACAGTGTCTCTGGGTCCTTTAATATCAAGAGGGATCTCGTTAGCTCAAGCAATGCATTACTTCGGGATCCTTCCATATTTGCTTAATTAAGAAGTTCTCTTAATTAGGATTCACTATTTTCAACCCAAGGTACTAGAACTCCAGTTTGTTCATTACAGTTGAAAGGAACAAAGTGGGATTACAGAAACTTGGCTTGGAATATTTTAAGAATTTATATCAATAACCGTTTTTTTTCGCTCTCGTAAACCTTTTTAACTATTTAATGGAGAAAGAAATCCCTAATTACCTGGAAGGATCCCAACCATAACAACAAGGGATTCTCGAGGAACCCTTTGGAAAACAGTTAGTGTCGACCACTGAAAACCTGTATTGGCATCCGAAAGAGCTTTGAGCGACATTAGCCGGAAATCCATATTGTTTAAGGATTTGCGCATGTTGTCAAAAGGAATGCATAGCAAACAGTATTTGATGTAATATATATATATATATATATATATATATATATATTTAATTATCTAGATAAAAGATTTAGATGTTCCCTAACAAAAGTTAGATTGTCTTCACATAATTTAGATATTGAAGAAGGAAGATACCAGAATATTGCAAAAACTAATCGGATCTGCAGATATTGTAACTCAAATAGCATAGAAAACGAATACCATTTCCTACTGATTTGCCCGAAATATGATGAAATTAGAAAAAAATATCTTAAACGTTATTACTACGTTTGGCCAACTTTACAGAAATTTACAAATTTACTAACAAACAAATCAAAAACTGTTATTCTAAACCTATCCAAATACATATACTTTGCTTTTCTCCAAAGAAAATGGCATCTATTTTGTTCATGTAATTGATATGTTCTTCTGTTAACCATGTCAAATCCTCTATTTTGTTTGATTCAATTTGTTTTGCTGTAAACATTGTAATGTTTAATGCAATAAACTATTTGTATTTTATTGTATTGTATATTTTGTTAGTTGATTACAAATGTCGGTAATTGTTAGTTAAGCATTTTTTCCACAGGTGTCAAATTCAGATCAAATAAAACAAGGTATAAGCTTTCAAAATTTCTTGATTCCCATTCTGCCTTTCACGCATCAGCTGTCACTAGCATTTTATCTTAAACATATCATTTATCCCGTATCACATAATACAGATTGAAAGAAGTCTGCTAGTTTACCGACCAGACATAAATCCTATTGATTGAACAACCTTTGCTTTTGATGATGTGTAGCCCTATCACGCAATAGAGGACTATTTGAAACCACCGTAGTATTTACAGTTAAAAACATCATGAAATTGAAATTCATTTCAATCAAAGCCATTCTAATTCGCTCACTCAGCGCTCATATCATTCATTCTAAACATTCACTCAAACCATTCAAAAACGCCCAAACCCATTGAAAATATGGAATCAAGAACGTCAAATAAATTTCAATAGAGAAAAATCGCGATTTCACTGACATAATTCAAATTGTTAGCGTCTTATAGGTTCTTGAAGAAAAAGGAAGCTATTTTTAGAACGTTTATGACGTCGCGCACGCTAACGCTTAACATTTTGTAACGTCGATTTGCTATTAAGACGTTATTACACCACGTACTTTTCTGAAGCGCTTCTTGTTTATTGCATGCCGAATTGGTTTGCGTATTTATTTTGAATTGCTATATAAGTAATATACCGAGTAAGACAAGATATATTTATTCCCACAGGAAGCAATTTTATCATCAATCAGCTTTAATCATTTTGTCATTGATAGCTTAAAAAAGGACAGCGCGCAATGTAAAAACGCGAGAATTTAAAAAAACAATACGTTTTTGAAAAGTATGTCCACACAAACAAATCTTAATATCTTTGACATTTTCAAATGTATTTATACGAATTTTTTCCAGGTG
This sequence comes from Fragum whitleyi, assembly GCA_948146395.1. Classification (NCBI taxonomy): domain Eukaryota; kingdom Metazoa; phylum Mollusca; class Bivalvia; order Cardiida; family Cardiidae; genus Fragum; species Fragum whitleyi. Next base: position 15,606,263 of record OX411559.1, read on the forward strand.
ATTGTACGAAAAAATAATATTTCAAAAATATAAAATGATTTATGATAATCATTTTGATAATGAAACGCTACAGCTAAACATTTTGAAAACTGGCTATAAAATTCGCGTTATGTAGAAATTGTGTCCACACAGATTTTCACTTTCTATTTTGTTGTATATGGCGTATTAGTATTTTGGACCACATTATCGAAAACTAGAAAAAAATAAAATTTTTATTTTGAAATTTAACAAAATTTCATCAATTATTGATAAAGATATTGAGAAAACTTGGTGAAATTTCGCTAAAATTTGACGTTTTACAACTTTTTAATTGTTAAATAAATCTCTAACAATTGTTTCTTATTTGTCTGACAGACGTCTTAGTTCATATTTTAAGTTAATGAACCTTTTTGCGCAATTATAAACATTCTCTACATTTTTCACGAACTATTTTACGCATTTTAAGGGTCTAAAGGAAATCGAACAACACATAATTTGTTACGTTTTACAGACGCAATTCAAAAGTTTTTGTGAGAAAGAAACTTAATTTAACGAGGTTATAATTTCCCTCAGTTCACGTAACGAATATTCTTTAAAAGTATACCTTTTTGTTGTTCATTTGGTATAAAGAAAATAGAAATCGGCTTACAAGTTCCGAAGAAAAAGCAGATTGAACTTCGTGGGAGACGCACGATTTGAAATGTTAAGCATTACCGTGCGCGACGTCTAATAGGGGCTTTACGAGAACAGAGACTGCAGAAAGAATACATAGAAAGTTTCTAAAACAAATACTAAACGTTAAGCAATCTACAAGCAACAGCGCTATATATGGAGAATTGGGAAGATACCCGTTATCCATTAGCATAAAATGTAAAATAATAAAATACTTTCTACATTTATTCTCGACGAAAAGTTCAAACTGTATTTTATATACCGTTGCTAAAGACATGTCGAGTAATAAAAAAACAATATCGAAAAAACTTAACTGGACACAGAAAGTGAAGTCTCTTTTAGAAAACAGTGGTTTCCCCGATGTATGGATATTCCCTTCATCTGTAAATATTACATGTTTCCTTCCCATTTTTAAAAGAAGATTAAGGGACTTATTTGCAAACGATTGGCGAGCTGACTTGAGCAATAAATCGTCTCTGACTTTACATATGACAATGAAAACAGACATTGAACTATCGTCATACCTCACTAAAATATACAACACCAGATATAGGAACAACATCGCAAAGATACGCTTATCAGCACATCAACTAAGAATAGAAACAGGAAGACACCAAAATATTCCTAGATCAGAACGAATTTGTACGCTGTGCGAAAAAAACGAAATAGAAGACGAATATCATTTCATTCTATCTTGTCCGTTTTACAGAACACTAAGAGAAACATATATAAAAAAGTATTATCGTATACGACCAAACACTTATAAACTCGTACAATTATTAGAAAATAACAATACTAAAACTCTAAACAATCTTGCCATTTACCTCACAAAAGCTTTTTGTTTAAGGAACCAAGCTATAACTAACTTTACAATAGGTTAAGACGGTTTTTTGTTGTTGTTGTTGTTTTTTTTTTTTTTTAGTAAAATATATTTATAATAAAATTTCCATTATTCATCTCTTATATTTCGTTTAGATAAGAGATGATAAAACGATGGAAACGATTTAAGATAAATAGCTTTTTACGCGATTGACCCTTGAGTTCGATCAAGGGACGGTCACTCTACGACTTTTCATATCGTCGATGTTGTTCTAGATTTCGTAGCTGCAGCTTGATAAAATCTATAGTAGCGGGGTTTTGGAATAGCAATGACGATATAATATAATATAATATAATATAATATAATATAATACAATATAATATAATATAATATAATATAATATAATATAATATAATATAATATAATATAATATAATATAATATAATATCAGTGTTTATCTTATAAACTTTTAATCAAAAGTCAAAGCCGAACTAGGCTATTATAAAGTGAAAAATCGTCTCTTAAAAAGCGGGTCCAAACAAAATCATTAACAATGATATTACTTCGAATTAAACAAATTAAAACACGTAAGATAATTTAAAAATTTAAAAGTTTAGGTCAAACAAATCCCACAAATCCCTTATGATTTGCTATAAATATATATTATAATAATCTGTTACAAAAATGAACCAAAATAACGGGTCTGTCACTTAGACAAGCCTCCAAAAATTCCGGCTGATGTGAGGGAAAACGAGAGCGATTGTTTTATCGCTGTCTTTTTTCACCACAAAATCCGAATTAATTCATAATGAGATTCTTTTATAATACTGCAAATGCTGTTAAAACAAAATGTATGCATTCTATTCGATCTACCTTTACTGCACACTTTGTCTTAAAAAATATTTTTTTTAAAAAAAAACTTTGCTTATGGATAATTATATTTTAACGATATGCCAAAGCAACAGGAACACCAATAATTCGTTATTTCCGCGAAAGATTTAAATATATAATATAATAGTAAAACTATTTTCAACTATTTGCCATTGCTGCATGTATTTGCATATGTAATTGTATAATTTACTATGTAATGATGATGAACATTTTTGTTCAAGTCATTTATCTGAATAAACTATATGTTATGTTTATGTTATGTTATGTCTAATACATTTTTTATTAAAGGAAGGTAATCCATATCGCTAATTTTGTTCAACCTGTAATTCAACCTGTAATTTCACTCAAAACTATTTCATAACCAACTCATTCCAAAATCATTCACGTTGTCAATTTCACATTTTTTCAATGTCAGTTTTAAGCAAAAGAAAATCGAAAGAGGATTGTGACTTAAATGTTCAAGACTTTTACGATCATTTTTCGAAATTGGATGAAAATTTGGGAAAAGCAAATAGTATAAACTCTGATTGTTTTGTAAATCAGCATAACTTTGATTCAAACTTTTCAAGCTTCGACGAGCTCGATAAACCAATTTCATATGAAGAAGTAGAATCTGTTGTTAAAAGTCTCAAACGAAATAAATCGTACGCAAACGATAACTTATTAAACGAATATTTTATAGAATCTATAGATATCCTCTCTTCACATCTTGTTGACTTATTTGATAGTATTTTTGACTCGGGTCACTTTCCTGAAAGCTGGTGTGAGGGCAAAATAATACCAATTTTTAAAAAGAATGATAAAAATGACGTGAATAACTATCGTGGTATTACGCTTGTTAGCTGTTTCTCTAAGATGTCCACTGAGATTCTGAATAAGAGGATATCTTACTGGATCGAACATAATGACGTTCTGAGTGATGCTCAGTTTGGTTTTCGAAAGCAGAGGTCAACTACCGATGCTATATTTGTGCTTAATTCGGTTATACAAACCGTTTTGAATAAAAAAGGTAGATTATTTTGTGCCTTCGTCGATCTACAAAAAGCTTTTGATAACGTTTATCATAATGGCTTATGGTATAAGTTGTACAATATTGGATTAAAAGGAAAAATCTTAAGGATAATCCGTAGTATGTATTCCACAGTTAAGCTGCGAGTTAAAAGCTGTAATGAGTACTCTGATTATTTTGAATGCTCAGTTGGCTTAAAGCAAGGGGAAGTAATTACACCGTTACTATTTTCTTTGTTTCTTCACGACCTTGAACTCTTCCTAGCAGATAGTGTTAATTCGGGTATAAATATCGATGAAATCATGTTTATTCTTCTTTTATTTGCTGATGATATGGTGATTCTTGGCAATAGCTCATCAGACCTTCAAAACAGTTTAAACCGTTTATCGATATATTGTCATGAATGGGGTTTAAAAGTAAATGTCGAAAAAACGAAAATCATGGTATTCAGAAAAAGAGGGATAATAAAGGATGACGAGCATTGGCATTATAATGATGGAAGCATCGAGGTCGTAAATGAGTTTAACTACCTTGGCACAGTTTTTAGCTATACAGGCTCATTTTCACGTCACAACGAATATATAGTTGGCAAAGGATTAAAAGCGCTGCACACTTTGATTGCTTATACAAAAATTTATGATTTTAAAGTTGAAACATTATTACAACTCTTTGACTCTTTTGTAGGTTCAACCTTAAATTATGGTTGCTAGATTTCTGGTTTCTCAAAAAATAAACAGATAGAAAGGGTTCACCTTGAATTTCTCAAGAATCTATTAAAGGTTAAACAATCAACCAGTTCAATCGAAATCTACGGTGAGCTAGGGCGTTACCCACTATATATTGATAGACAGGTAAGGATAATTAAGTACTGGTGTAAGATATTGAACTCTGACAATATCCTTACTAAACGAATTTATCAAAACTTACATTGTGACTGTAACAATGGTCTACCTAATTGGGCGAAACATGTAAAAAGTATTCTAGATTCTGCTGGCTTTTCATTTATCTGGAATGACCAATTTGATATTAATCTTAAAAAATTTCCCCGACCTTTTCAAGCGTAAAATTACCGACATTTTCGTTCAGAACTGGGCATCAAGTTTAAGTAATAATACTTCAACTAGAATCTATAGGCATATTAAGACTGCATTCTATAAAGAAGATTATCTAAGCATTTTACCTAAAAAACATTATACTAATATTGCAAAAATACGTCTGTCCTCTCATCAATTAAAAGTCAAAACCGGTCGCTATGCTGGTCAAAATCTACGATATGAACACTATGTGAATACTGTGATTAAAGAGAAATTGAAGACGAATATCACTTTACGCTTCTTTGTCCTGCTTTCTCCGATATCCGTAATAAATATATCAAACCATATTTTAGAATTAGACCAAATATGCTTAAATTTACTGAACTTTTACAAAGCACTAAGAAATCTATCTTAATCAACTTAGCGAAATTTATTAGCGAATCATTCCAAAAAAGACTCCATTTTGATAATTATTAATTTTCTGAAAAAGATTTCATTCCAATCTCTTAAAAATTCTACAACAGTCCCTTTTCCCCACTAAATTTATCATCATTTGAATTCAAAATAGTACATGTATTTGTTTAATTGATTGCACATTTCATGTTTTGTTCAATTGAATTTTGTGATGTGCATGAGTATGTGGCGTATGTTGTATGTTTGTTTGTATGTATGAGTCTTTGCTGTTTATATGTTTGTTTTGTTGACCTTGATTAAATATATGTTTTTCAATTTGTTGTAACGAGAAACTGTTTGTAGTTTAAGTTACTGAAATAAAATGTCTATGTCTATGTCTATGTCAATGTCAAGATGTTGTTAACTGTAACATTTGAAAAGGTAATATCACTGATGTGTTTCAGTAGAGGTAAACCAGTGGTATCGTTTCAAAATCAATTATACGAGCAGATTCAATGGTCATTAAGGGTTTATAAAATAATCTCTGCCTGAAAATATCCATTGTCGATTTACGCAATAAAAAATAGCCCCTTTTGCCTGGTTACAATCGGGTCCCTTCGGCGGTTCTACGGAATAGACCGAGACACCTTCGAATATACAGAAAAAAATCCGATAAAATCATTCGAATTATTCTATTATTTTATTGGCTGGTGTGGATTCTAAAGAGTCCTGTTGGTCAAAATAGAGACATAAACAGAAAAGTACGTATATTCTATTTAGAGGAGGTAACAAATATCGCTAATTATGTTCATCTTGAACAATATTAGCGATATTGGTTTTCCCACCCTTTAATTCCACTCAAAACTCGCCCCACACACTCATTCAATTTCATCCATAAATCATTCCTAAATCATTCATCTTGTCAAATACGCGTAGTTTTTAAGTAGGACTCATCAAGAGGAACGACTCTGCTCAGTTATTTTGAAATCTATTCTTAAACTATGGCGATACATGTAAGATGGACAAGACAAATTTTATTGCAAGACCTTGAGTTGAGACCTTAACCTTTGACGTACCAAGACAAACCATTGGCATTACACTCTTACTCATAACAGAGAATAACTGCCCTAAGTTATTTTGAAATTCATTCATAAATGTACAGTTAAAAACATCGTGAAATTGACAAAGTAAATGATTTTCGAATTATTTCGGAATGAAATTGAATGAGTGTACTGAGCGAGTTTTGAGTGAATTGCGTTTCTGGTAATAGATAGTGGGTAAAGGTTATCAATTTTTCTACGCTCCCAACCGGTTAATAAATATCAAGTGACGTTTACGTGTTAAAGTAGGAGTCCAATTACTTAATGTACTCGAACAATACATAAATAACTACCATAATTGTTCTTTATCGCGTCGATGGTGTAATTGCCGATACTTCCTGGAAAAGTCATAGCAAAAGGGAACTCATAGAATCTGAATAAAACAAATATTCGAATCTCAGGATAAGAGAGAGTCGTGGAAATATGTATAGTAGTGATTACTGATTCAGGAATCTGGATCGAGAGGGTCGAATTTAAGTTTTAAAATCTTGTATCTGTGAAATAATAGGTTTAAACCAATGAATAAACCGGGGTATTTGCATATGCAATGGCTCCCGCACCACGGTTGTTTTCTTAAGACTATCAACTTACGGAAATGGCCGACGAAAAGAAAAAATGTTCCTTGTTTATTTAAGTGGACTTTTTCAATTGCTTCTCATCCAAACCCTCTTCTATGCGAGCTTTTTTCAGATAATATATGAGCCTGTGCGTGAGATTTCCAGAAATGTGCAATGCAAAGACTCTGACCAGGCTGTGCATTTGCACAGTCTGGCCAGAATCTTAACTATAGTTAAGGTGTCAATGTATCTGTAGACTACCAGGTAAATTAATATCTACAGTACGTAGCTGTCTACGCTACTCAATGATCGCCCCTCACGAACATTTCGAATCGTTGAAAATGTCACGCAAAGGCTCATATACATTTGTGTGCGTATATCTGAATAACAAGATAGAGGACACGTTCTCAATTTAAGTATATTTAATGTATTTTTACTTTTATTGATAAGTTTCTCTGCTAAACAACAATGCATTAACAAATCCAATTCTGCTTTCTGGTATCTATTTCTTGGCCATATTCTCATTTACTTGTGCAATCATTTGGAAACCCTTTCTTTCCCAAAGTACTTATTTAAGCTTTCGTAATTACAGGGAACTAAGCCTCCACGGTGTATAAATGCGAATTGTATGAAAATAATACTCTATTACAACATATAACATTGTTTCAGTTTCCATTTCCTGTCCGGCGATCAGAATGACAAAACGATGCAAACGGTTTGCCAATAATACCCCGCTTTGCACGTGCACTTGCGTGCAAAGTGTGTGCAATTTGCAAACGTTTGTGGCGTTTTGTCATTCTGAACGCATTACAGGTGATTGTTTTAAATACGAATCATTTTCAATTTCTTCATATGATGTAACCCTTTTTCACATGTCTCTGTTATAATTAGATACTAAAGAATGTTATCACGACATAGCGGAAAACGAAATTATTTTACATGATCGCGGGAAATTAAGAATTTATTGGATTCGTTATCATTCCGAAGGGCGACGGCGGCACTCATTCTTTCCGACTGTTTGTCTCTCACAAATGGGTTGATAATCGTAGACCTATGTGAGATAGCAGCTGGAGGCTAGGAAAAGATGTGTTGGTTGTACTGGTGAGAGAAATTCCAGGAAACCATTGTTAATTGCTCCAGCCGCCGCGATATAACTGAAAAAATGTTGAAAGCGGCGTAAAACTCCATTCAATCAATCAATCATTCCGAAGGGTATAGGAATGAAACAAATCATAATGAAATGACTTCACTTTCTAAATGATATATCAAATAAAGCCCACGTAGTTTTTTTCTTGTTGTAATTGAAAGAAAGGATGATTATTCAAAAGCCGCGATTCATATTGTTTGCTATATAGATCAGAATAAGTAAAACCTATATATATTTCTACATTAATCAGAGAACATTTTACATAGCCAAATAAATCATGCGAAATTGGCACTTTACATAAAAGAACATTCGCATATTCAAAGCTTCTTGCTATTTATAAAAAAAATACCAAATGGCTCATTTTGAATAGAACAGTATTCCATGAGGAATTCTGATTTCATAAAGATTGAACAATCTTCTTTCAAAATGTTCTCCAAAACCTTTCGAAATAACTTTGCCAGTAAAAGCATGCAGTCTAGAATGTGTTGATGTTTTCCTATGTATTGTGATTAACTTCAACCGTTTATAGGTAAACCACACTTTTTGAGCGTCTATAAACAAACCTTCGACGGCTTAATATTGTTAAATTTGGACCAACGAAATTTTGCTGTAACGGTCTCTGGCTATACTGAAAGATCAGAGAAACGCCAAATACTTGCTTTTTACAATCTTTTGAATTACATCGTTAAACGCCATGTGTCATAGTCTAAAAATAGCATGCTTTCGAAACCGACTTCATCATGAAGAAACTAAAAGTCAAACGTCAAAAAGCATTGAATATCAATAGGGAGAAAACTGTTTTTCGTGATGAGTTTCTTAACTGTATCAGTATATTGGAGATTACATTTGAAATTAAAGACCGTTATCTCATGCTTATTTAATTTCAGTTCATCCCCAAATCCTGACAATACCACATTTTCCCGCGTTTTCAAATACCGCGGTTGTTTGTTTTTTTACCGTCTGATTCGTCCATGAAGACACAAACAAAGTACATAGATTTTATCAAAGGGGGTATTGAATCGAGATTGTATTGCTTCCCTTGCATTTCACTCACACCCCTCCAATTTTATTCCAAAATCATGCCAGAATTATTCACCTTATCAATTTCACGATGTTCTTAACTGTACATTTTAGAATTATTTGAGGGAGCACACAAACAGAAAAGGCTGTGATAAGTCGAAGACTGAAAGGGCAGCATCCTATCTGAGGTCATCTATGCGGGGCGAAATAAGTGACGTCACAATGCACGTTGCATAGCAATGACGCGCAAAATGACGCGCTTTAAGAAATAATGCCATAGAAATGTCTCATTTTGTCTCATTTTTGCAATAAAAAAAATAGAATAATCGTTTGTTTGCGAGTAGGATCGATTAATATTTCATTTCGTGATCAACAAAAGATATATTTTCACTCGTGGCGGAGCCACTCGTGAAAATATAGCTTTTGTTGTTCACTCAATGATAATGCATCGATCTTACACTGAAACGAACGATTATCCTCTATATGTTTATTAGTCTACGAAAGTTCAATAGACAAATTACTTTTTCTCCGTAGAATGCCCATGAACATGTTTAATATCTAATTCTAAGAAAATAAATGTGTTGTAATCTCTAGACATGCTTCTGAGAGGGAAAACTCTAAACTTTATCTGATTCATAACTTACGGTTGTTGAATAATTGGCAAATGCCCATTATATATTGAGAAATCGCCCGCTTAAAGTGGTTTAAAATTTATAAACGTACGAAAAGAAAAGAAAAGTGCAAGAGAAAGAAGCTCACTGAATATGAAATTGCAAACTACAATGTAACATACTGAAGGGGGGCACCTTCTTTTGTGAGAAACCGGAGCGAACCGTCCAATAATCGTAAAATCAGTACATATCCGTAGGGAAATATGGTTTGCGAATATGAGCTAATGACAGTCACTTCAGTCTCTCTCAATTCATTTATATATGGTTAGACTCTATTAAAGAAATGTCACAACAAAACGTTCAGATTTTGGCAGTGAAGATCACGGAAATCCGTACAGTTAGAAACATCGTGAAATTAGCGAGGTAAATGATTTTGAATGATTTTGTAATGAAAAAGAATGATTGCGATGAGAGTGTTAAAGTGAAATTCAAGGAGGTAATACGAAATCGCTAATTTCGTCCAATTTGGTCGAAATAAGCGATATTTTTATCACCCCTTATTAAAATATACGCCCTTAAGTATTTGTGTGTCCAAGACGCTTTAAAACCAACACATCCGGTAAAATCGTAAATATAATTGAACAGAATTTCGATCGTCTTGTCTGATTTTCTAGTGTCTTTGTACGGTTTCAGGGCGATTTGGATTGGTTTGAGTGCATGGAACTAACAAATATATGTGAATGTTTGGTATATGTTGAATGGAGTGCTGGGATTTTGAATGATATTGATCTAAATGAGTCTTAATTTCTCCGTGTTATAATATAGGGTTAATTCACGTTTTTTAGGGCGTTTACATTTGCAGAGACCAAAAAATTATTTAACGGGCTTAAAAGCATTTTGAAGCTCTGTGCAAATGTTAACGCCCGAAAAAAAGTGAATTGACGCTTTTATTGCATTAAAAGAAAGATTTTAGTAATCATTCAAACAGGAATTGCAAAATGCACCATAAGAACGCTTAAAAATAGATTCAAAACCATAAATAAGCCGGAAAAATTGCGTTATGCAGTTCAATGACGCTTTTGTTTATACCGACGTTGCTTGGTAAAGTTATTACATCACATAATGTTAACGCGGTGATAAGAACAACGTCTTTTGTTATGCTCATATCAATGTAAGACAAAGAAACTGCTAAAGACGGAGGATATTGAAGTAAAAATAGCAGGGCGTTAACGGCACGTGAATTAACTTATTAATCCACGTTTTCGCCCGTTTACGCCCTAGTTTTGTCTTTAACGTATGTCTATAGCGACCCGAAAACGTACATTTTACGCAATGATATAGGGTTCCTTCACGTTTTTGAGGGCGTTAACATTTGCAGAGACCCAAAAACTTCGCACTCGGGCGTAAAGCATTTTTAGGATCTGTGCAAATGTTAACGTCCGAAATAATGTGAATTGACGTTTTTTTTTTTTGCATGAATAAAGACATTGATATTTATTCATACAGATATTGCGAAATAATTTATAAGGACACTTTTAAACTGGCTTCAAACCTACGAATGTGTCGTTATGCATTTTACTGTCTCTTTTGCCTATACTGACGTTGTTTGGTAAATTAATGACGTCACAAAATTTAAAACAGGGATAAGATCAAAGTCTTCATTCTTGCTCTATATTAATGTAAGACATAGAAATTTTAAAGTATACAGGCCCAGATTGAGGATATTGAAGTTAAAAAGCCGGGCGTTCACGGTACGTGAATTTACTTAATCCACGCTTTCTCCCGTTTAAGCCCCGCCTTTGTCCGTTAACGTATGCCTATAACGAACCGAATATGAACATTTTATGCAATAACCGGTAATAAATACCGTCCGATTATGATTATCCTTTTATTTATTTCCCATTTTTATATATAAATTGAGAAAGAATAGAAATGTTCCTCATATCAAAGTACAATGGAATTTAAAAAAAAAAAAAAAAAAAAAAAAAAAAAAAAAAAAAACAATGGAAAACGTCCTTTTGTGGTCTATATATCTTGGTTGAGTTTAGCCTACGGATTTGTATCTCTCGCTAGTTGAACGTGATTAATCTAGTCTTCAAATCTTGCTCGAGCGGAAAAGGGATTAGCCAATAATGGAAAAGCCTTACACGAATTAATTCTCCATTAGTGTATAAATTGGGTCAGAATATTCCCAAATGTCATGCTCGTCTTCGGGCCGACGCGATCGCTTAACTCATAATTACCAATTATAATCTGGGTAAATTGTTTGTCATAGCCCGAAGGCTGAATTTTGAATACATATTTATCTAGAAGACGAAGTAAGAGCTAAATGTTTTTACCTCTTTAACGAATCCGAACAATCTTTATCTTATAACTATAAAAATATCCGTGTGATAACATCACGTATGATGGTTTGTTTATGATATCGCATAGTTACTTTTTAGAACAATGAAATAATGCGGTCATTTTTAGAAACCTGTATTTCAGTTAGAAACATCGACGAAAAAAGGACAAATAGAGGTTATAAGATAAATATTATACGTACTAAGTGTATTGTATGAAAAAATATCTAACTCGGTATGATATTTTTTTATGATATCACATAGTTATTTTTTAGATCAATGAAATAATGCGGTCATTTTTAGAAACCTGCATTTCAGTTAGAAACATCGACGAAAACAAGACAAATAGAGGTTATAAGATAAATATAATACGTACTTAGTGTATTGTATGAAAAAATATCCAACTCGATTGTGAGAATTGATAATTGTCTCGGCAGAGCCTCGACAATGATCGATTCTCCCATTTCGTTAGATATGTTTTCTCGTACAAAACGCTAAGTACGTTTTATATTATATATATATATATGTTATATTATTATATATTTTATAATGGTTCATTAAATCTGTTCTATTTCATACAAACTCTATATTGTAGGTATTCATAGGATATGTGTTCATGATACGATTCCATTGAGTACCCATAAAATATAATTTGACAGACTAACCAAGGGGTATTGCACTATTCAAATAAATTCACCTTTATGTTATGAATATGTTATGAACTTTAAATATTTTTCGCACTTCATTTGAATATAAATCATACTAGTATCGTTTACACATTTTGCTGCTAGCGCACGAAGAAGTTTTCTTCAAATCCTTTAGGTGGATTATCGAAAAATAACGATAGAATATTATTTGATAAACTCACTGCATATCCAATAAGATTAATAGAAAATACTTTTAACTGATACCCTACTTTTGTTCATGCCACCCTTTCTGACGCTATCTAAGTGGTGCACAAAAAGTGGTGTCATCACGCACGCTGTATAGCAATCACGTGGCAAAAATGACGCGAGTTAAAAAAAAATGTGTTCTAAAATTTTAATATTTCAGAAAAAGAATAACCGTTTGTTTTTCGAGTAAGGTCGATGGATATTTAATTTTGCGAACAACTTAAGCTTTATTTTTTCACTCGTTGCTCAGGCACTCATGAAAATATACCTTTTGTTGTTCACTCAATGAAATATAAGTGGATCTTACACTAAAACAAACGGTATTCTTCTATACAATCAAAAATGTTTAAAAATCAAAATTGAAAACAAACTTTCGCTTATCTGCCCTACGTTCAGGATGAAAACGTTAGCGAAGCGCTTTCGAAATGATACCTCGCTTTGCACGTATTTGCACATGCAAAGCGGAGTTTCATCTCAAGGCGCTCGTGAAACGTTTTTATACCCTAAACACAGGGCTGTTTGATGTCATTAAATTATAATAGATGAAGAATATTTTTTTAATATTGAGATGTACACCTCAAAACCTATTCGGTTGTCTGTGTGGAACAAAGAAAGCACCGTAAACAATTTGACACCAAAATGGCACAATCGCTCTTGTCAAGGAAAACAAGTTTTTATTTGAGAATTGATTGGCTTTAATGATTTAGAAAATCCGATTGCACAAAGCATATTTAGAAAACTAATGCTTTAAAAGGTTTTTCAAGAAATTCATCCTCCGAACAATACATGATTACATTGCCGTGAAAAAATATTCCCTTACTATTTAACGTTTTCCCTGTCGTTTTCTGTTTACTTTTGACATTCATTTACGCCCGATGGAGTTCTTTTTCGTATTTACATCTTTAATTATTTTCGTAATTATTTATGAAATTTCTGAAATGCTTAAATTTACGAATCGACAGCACCTGTTCCAAAATTCGCATCAAACTGCTATTTTTTCTTCCACTGACAATTACTGTTTGTACGCTCGTGTCACTCTTTAAAGATACCCAGTGTATTTTTTATTAATCATACGACTATTTTGTTATGTTTTGGACAGGACGTATTATGTTATCTGTCGAAAGCATAACTCTGTCACCTTATGTCCGATTGACCTGAAACATGGCAGTTATGTACCTCTACTGAATACACAGTACAAAGCACAAGAACAGTAGCTGTAGAAAGCTTAAGGTTTTAGTTATATCCACTTGTTGTTCATTATTGGACATTCAGCGGCGTAACGGGCGTATTAAGTGACAATATTCTACCTTGTTTAAAATTATTTTTCAGTTTACACTTCAAGTCTGAGATCACAAAAAGAAACGATTTTCTAATAAAGTTATGTCATCTTAAACACAAGGCTGGTATCTAGATCATAGTTTAAATATATTTCATTACCCCGCATCGATAGATCGGGGGCAAATTGTTTTTGCCCTGTGTGTGTGTGTTTGTCTGTATGTCTGGTTATTCGTTGTCCGTGTGTTACTCGAAAACTTGGCCATAACTTATGATTGATAGAATCTTTATACATTACATGTGTCATCAGTCTAGGTCATTTATTTTTTTCAAAATCAAATTTATGGAAAATAAACTTCAATTTAATTTTTGGTGTTCTGTTGAAAACAGAATTGCATTCAGATTTGCTGTTGATTACCTAATACAATTTTGGTTTGTTGTTGATTACCGTATCGTTACAAACTACTGTTTCTGAAAAAAGACAATGGCGGTCGTAATGGCGTTTATCAAACACATATGTGATCAGTCATGCAAGAAAGGGATCAGCTGGAAACTTTGTAAAATATTTTTTTTGAAAAAAGAATTTTGATCTATAACAGATCAACCAGATGTCGTATTTCAATAATTCTGTCACGGGAAGGAAGATCGGTCATTCTAGATTCAGGAAATGGGCAAAGCGCGAAAAGTTTCGATCCTATTCAGAATGCGCAGTCCGCGCATTCTGACTTGGATCGAGACTTTGCGCAGTTCCCGGATGGTCCTTGAATGCATCGCAGGTCACAAATTGTTATTTTCCATTGTTACAGGTAAATATGGCGGACTGCCAGTACACAACGACGAACTCAACGTTAACATACAACGAAGACACCGCCTCACCGTGTTGGGATATGAATATCGTGGACAACTACACATTCTGGCCTCCAATCCCACACTCGGAGTACGATGATTTAACAGAAATAGCCAAGCTATTCTTCATGTACTTCACTCCTGTAATATTCGTGACTGGAATCATTGGGAACAGTTTATCAATCGCAGTGTTCTGCTCCAAGTCAATGAGGAAACTTTCCGCCAGTACATATCTCGCCGCATTGGCTGTATCAGACATCTGTACTTTAGTGTTTTATGTTTCTTATGAATGGTTAAAAAGAGGTGACGATTATTTTTGGGATGCTGGCACCTTTGAGATTTTACAGAGAGATGGATTTTGTCAGGTTTTCATATATTTAGCATATGTGTCACGCATAATGTCAGCGTGGATTATTGTGGTATTTACCATCGAAAGGTTTACCGGGATCTGTTACCCATTGAAGAGTTTCAAAAAGGGAGCCAAGAAAATTATACTTATGATGTTGATTATATCGGCATTGCTCGTCCTATACAAACCGTTCATGCTAAAGGAACATCGGTATGGAGATGTCATAAAGTGTGGCATTGGGACGGGTCCGGATGATGAATTTGTTTCATTTATATTAGACAGTATATTTGCTGTTCTAATTACTCTTGTGCCATTCCTGGTAATTACAACTCTTAATTTACTTATTGTAAGAAAGCTATTTTTAAGAAACATGCGTCGGAGTGATGATACACAAATACGTTTGGAGTTTACGATGATTTTATTCGCCATATCTTTCTTTTTTGTTGCCTTTAATGCACCGTACTTTGCGATATGGGGAAAAATGTTTTTGTTGATAAGTTCAAAGTATGGCAACCCACCAGTTCACCGTTATTCGGACATCACATACTGGCAGGACATTCTCTCTATCGTGCGGACTATTTTCTATCTGAATTACTGCGTTAATTTCTTTCTGTACAGCATCACCGGTGCTTATTTCAGACGTGAGCTACTTGATTTGTTCACATTTGGGCGACATCGAAGGCGTAACAGAAACTCCTACATCAGATGTAGTAGATTCGGATCGTCAAGAACCCATGTAAACTCTACAACTAATTCTGTGTGTGCAACGTATGTGGCATGATCTGATGTATTAGAATATTCACATTTAGAACATCGCTCGGACTTTTTCGTAAACTGGAAAGTACCTCGGACGAAATGAAGTAATTTTCGGTCATTTTTAGGTGATTTGGCTCTTGGTGGTACTTTAATTAATACGCTTGAAGAAAAAAATACATTCCTTTAACATCTTCCAATCACTTGTGTAGTTATTTTGGAAATTTTATAATTTGATGACAAAACGCAGTAATACATTGCGTTTTGTTATCAAATTGAAAAAAAAAATGTTCAGCTTTAAACTTTTATTGATTTTTTTTTTTTTTTTTTGCAACGCCATCTTCATTAATGCTTAAAACACCACAAAAATCCACGTTTGATAGGGCGTGCTTTCAAGTTTGCGCCCTCTTTATTCCCGAGGTGTGTTCCGGAATAACGTCAAAGATTCTCGATTGAGTGTATTCTATGTTATTTTTGACTTGGCAGGGCGTGGCTTCACAGTGACGTTAACTGGCTAGTTTACTTTTCAATAAAATCGATTCAGTCGAAAGTATGTAAGTTGTCATAGTTCCGATAAATGTATCCTTAAAGCAAACGTGTACGCATTTCGTCGTTTGATTGTTAAAGTCTGGTATCTTTAGCACTGTATCCTCGTGAACTCATTTCGTCGTTGGTTATGAAAATCTTGGTTTTCAGATTTGCTGAAGAAACGAGGTTCTAGTCAAGACAAAACGATTTAGCGTTTCAACTAATGCAGAATATCTGAAAAGTGAGTTCATATCCAAAACTAGCGTCTTTACCCAAATCGTAAATGTTTTCGATCCGTAACAAATGCCCTTCCCTGCCATGCCACAAATCACTGATATTACGTAAAGTAGCTGTTCGGTAAAGTTATCAATTACAGGTGTGATAAGGATACGTGTCAATAGGCTATACCTTATCATAGTCGTATCTTTAAACTTGTAAAAAGGGATTAAAATTAATTTTCTGAACACTTTGCCGTCCGTCCACTATGACAAGTGTCTGGCATTTCCAGAATCTTCTCATATACATGTGCGATTTTCTTTAGAAATATTTCTATATCTGCCTTCCTCTATCATTAAACGATGGCTAGAACTACGAAAGGATGCTAAACATGACCTATATTTATCAATAGTGATATTTTTACATAGGATTCTGCTGTACACTCTGATTTAAAATAGATATATGAGGTAAGCTTACTATTGTTACAGCATTTTGCAAACCAATTCTGCTTATATTGATCAGTCAATCTTTGTATGTATTGTTTAATAAAATCTTTATCGTTTTCAATGAATTGGTCATTCCATACGTAGCCAAGACCGTTTGACATAAGACTATTCTTCACATTAGAAACCCAATTTTCATGACCGACACTGTCATAATATTTAAGCATTTCGTAACATAATCGTGGATATCTAGTCCTTGGCATTCTTAATAAGCGTAACCTATATTTCATACAGCGTTTAGCAGCAAAAATATGCATTGGTAACCTACCCGTATCACCTAAAATAGCATCATTACAAGCTCCCTTAGGGACATTTAAAAAACGTTTGCAGGCTATGATTTGAACGTTTTCTAGATGGCTATTTTGTTGAAGACCCCAAATTTCAGATCCATATAGAAGAATAGATGATACTTTTGCGTCAAATATTTTGAAAAAAGTGTTGAAGGGAATGCATCCCAAGCTCTTAAGAGAATTAAGCAAGTGAAAAAGAATTCTTTTAGCTTTTAGTGCCATACTTTCTGTCATTTTTGAGAATGACAGACGATTACTAAAATAAATACCAACATATGAATATCCACTTAAGGTTTCTAAACGTTTTCCATCATAAAACCACTTTTCCTTGGAGGATAGATTGCCCCAGTAGTGGATGGCATCGTTTGGAATTTATTTGAAATATTCACGAAAAGAAATAGCCTGTTAAATCTACATTTGATGTTTTGTAAATGAAATAGGAATCGATATTAAGGATTGGTATCTGAATAAACTATATGAATCTACAACATTGTTCAAATGTTTATACTACCGTGGCTTGGACATAGCTGTTAGAATGCCAACCATTTGAGAATTGAGTCCGGCAAAAATAAGTCTTCTCAAGCAAAGATGGTAAGAGGCGTTTAAATCTGTTTTACGAAAGTTTGTTCATTCAAACAAAAGGACCATGATGGTCCTATGTCGCTCAACTGAATAGGCCAGATCAAAGTCTGATGAACTTCCTTTCTTTTGTCTTTTCTAGTTCGGAGGAAAGCGTGCTTAGTAATTTATTTCCAATTAATCACTAAGATTTCATGGGAAATAGGATCTTCGTTTACGACAACATAGAGCTAATATTGATGTTAGAGCAATTTACAGAGTTTCTTTTGGCTGGATAGAAACACGTGTCATGTTTGCATGTCTTAATTTCTGCTGAATTGTCGACGTGACTTATGACTCTCGTTTTCGATCAAAACCTTTCCAAACATTTCCAAATCACTCGTTCAGCGATTCATTAAGCGTATTCCAAACATTCACTCACCACATTCAAAAATGCTCCGCAGATGTTCAAAAACGCCTCGAATGGTTTAAAAAGATCCACATACATGTAGCATTCAAATCGATCAAAATATTGTACGATTTCAATGATTGGTGTTTGGTGTAGCGTCTGATTTGTCCATGAAAACACAAAAACAGAAATATTTATTGAACCGAATAAGCATTATTGTATTACCTCCCTTGAATTGTCGTGATGTTCCTAATTTTAAGGGGCGTGGAAATTCGGAGTTGGAAAGTATAGCGATTACTCTTTCCAGCTGGAAATATAAAGACGCTGATCAGATGGAATGACACTTGCGAATCATTGATTTTCGACAGTCATTGACCAACTATTAATGAAATTCATTGGTTTTTTAAAGAGGAAGATGCTGCAAAAAACCTCATTTAATCGTTAGGCCTTGAGCTTTGACCTTGACCTTTGTGCAAATTCAAATTCTCCTTCACAGCTATTCGTAGAGCAAAAGAATTGTACCTATTTATTTCGATAAACATTAATAAATGTAGGATTAAATGTCTCAATAATTAGGACAGTCAAGGACGGACAGACGGGCGGACGCACTATTAAAGCAAATTCACCAAGCCGTCGTTGTCACATCGAGAATAATATGTTAGTGTTTTAAAATATCAATGTTAGCTGGTTGAGGTTGGGAGAATTTCTCACAGTCGAGACTAGATAACACTGATATTTTAAGACACATGTTATTCTATATCATACATTCATTTCGAGCCAATACATCATAATAAACTCTTAATCAAAGCACTGAAAGTACTGGTGGTGAACGAATCAGATAGCATTCTAGAGTGATATATTGAATTCGTTGAGAAAGAGAAAATATTAATGTAAATGATAATTAAGGGAAAGAGTCTCGACAAATTTTCGGCACTTCGGCAATTTCACTATAAATTCAAAGAGAGAGAAAGAGAAAGAGGGGAAAAGCAAGATAGAGAGAGCGACAGACAGAGACAGACAGATAGACAGAGACAGACAAAGAGCTTTTTTAATACTTTTATTATACAACGACCTCCGGAAGTAAATTCCAGTAAGGTCACTCAAGTTTTCAATCAAATTTCTTTTTTCCATAATGCAACCACGAATTTTGAAATGTAGTTGCCTGGGTGTGGCTGCCATTACTTCTTGACTATATTGGCGATTCGGGTTCTATTCGTGTTTCTTTTATAACCTAATTTGTAATAAGCCGATGGAAGGTGAAAAGGTCGGACTAGAATTAGAAGTGGTAAACACCACTTAAGATACAATAAGACAAATCCAATAATTACTAGGTTTAATACATCTGCAAGCTTTATTAGACCACGTGTTTATGGTTCTGCTTCCAGCTCATTCTTCATAGGCGTAACTAGAATTTAGAAATTTTTACGCACTCAGAAGACGACCAACACAAAATAAATCCGATATGTGGACTGTTTCAAAAGATGAATGTCCTCAGTCCTCTCCCTTTTCTATGACTAAGCGTTGGTGAATAATCAAAACATCGAAATAACAGCTTGAATTAGCTAAAGTTTCGATGTTTTGATCATTCATCAACGATTATTTCGAAAGAGGATCTTTTTCTATTACGCACTTGCGTAATGTGTCTAATAAAAGTTACGCCCTTGTTCTTCTTATCTATCGAGTTAGGTATAGAATAGATTGACTAGTAATAACGACAGAAATGCAAGGAAACCATTATTGCGTGCTTCAGCCGATGTAAAACTCCATTTAAACAAACAAGGGAGACAATGAAATAAACCAAAAAGAAAAGAGCGCAAAGTCTTTTCGAAAATCGTGCTCTGAGTACTGGAAGGGATAATTACAAACTAATAAGGGTTGGGTAGGCTCAGAGGGCTTGTCTTGGTACAGTTAATAACATCGTGAAATTGACATGGTGAATGATTTTGGAATGATTTCTGAATGGTATAAAATGAGTGTGTTGAGAGAGTTTTCAGTGAAATTAAAGGGAGGTAATCCAATATCGCTAATTTTGAGAAAAATTAACAAAATTAACGATATTTATTACTTCTCTTTTATAAAGAAACCGTACTTTTTCTGTTTGTAAATATTCATGGACCAATCAGACTCTTTAAAATTCTCATATGCCAATAAAATTGTAGAACAATTTTATCGGTTTGAATAAGGCGTTGATCGTCTTCAACGATAACGAAATGTTTTCTAATGATTTTGAGAGTTTTTGGTCGATTTGAGTGAGTTCTGGAATGAATAAATGGGGTGAGCGATTAAGAATGATTGACCTAGATTAATGTCAATTTCACGATGTAACTAACTGTCATCCAAGGTTAGGTGCTCCAGTCGCCGCGATATGCGATAAACCGACAAAATTCTTAAGATGGTTTTAATAAAATTATCATCGAAACATTGAATTCCATTAATGCCGTTTTGGTGTTGTTATACCTTGCACGCCTATCGGCCTTCCACTATGTAAGGAACAATGACTAACTCAAGACTTGTGTGAAGTGAAAATGGGAATTCGATTCCAAATGCCAATATAAATATACTACTCAAAGTTTGCTAAGCACCAAACTTTTTCGTGTCCTACAGGAGCTGATTTAGATAAAACATTCGTGTTCGAGTTTAAAATTGTACAATAATGTATTGACAAGATATCTAATGTATACATTACCAAATTTGACACGCAATTTTCTCGCGAGACTCGTGCAAAATCAGGAACCCCGGTTTCTTACCTGTCCTTTCTCATTTTCTACATTTACAGGTTTCGTGTAGATGCTTGGTTTCTGTTTTTTAGTACTTTATTGACTTTTAAGTCGTTACTCATGGCTTATCCAAATGTCAAACGACATTTATCTATTGAACAATTGTGGTGTCCTGTAGGTATGGTAGAGCAAGGGGCTTCCCACCGTGATGTTGGCATGGTCCGGGAGGTAAACCCTACTGTTGTAACCAGAGCTTGGGCATGATACCAACAGTATGATACACCTGTAAGGAGACATGGTGGAGGTAGGAGCAGAGGTACATCCGTCGCAAAAGACCGTTTTTTGGTGATTCTAGCCCGAAGGAACAGGTTTGCTACGGCAACACAGCTACGTTTCGACCTTCAAAACGCCTCGGGAGGGCGAGTTTTGACTCAAACCATACGAACACGACCTTATGAGCATAACTTTAGGTCAAGAAAACGTTCTTGATCATATATTCGTATTCCGCTGTCCCGAGTCAATTATTGTCGGCGTCGGTTAACATGGTCATTGGCGCATAAGACGCTGGCGCCCCGTGCTATTCACGGATGAGTCCAGGTATTGCCTAGACTACACTGATAGGCGGACTAGGGTGTGGAGTAGGCCGGGGGAAAGGTTTCATGCATCAAAGATTGCTGGGCACGATTGTTATGGGGGTGGGTCCATCATGGTTTAGGATGGCATCAGATGGGATGGGCGGACTGATCTTGTTATTTTAGAAAGAGTTACTCACACAGCTCGTAGGTACATTGATGAAATCCTCAATACGCACGTAAGATTTTACGCAGGTGCTTTTGGGGATGGATTCATTTTAATGGATGATAATACCCGTCCACACACGGCCCGTATAGTCCAAGAGTATCGCCAAGAAGAGGGCATTCCACGTCCTGACTGGCAGGCTCGCTCACCGGATATAAATCCGATAGAGCATATGTGGAATGAGCTACAGGTTCGATTCTCGGCTCGCCAGGTCCAGTCAAGGACTCTCCAGGAGCTCGGACAGATCCTTAGAGGAGAGTGGTCTGTTATTCCACAAAGAGTAATACAGAACTTAATCAGGAGTATGCAGAGGCGCTGTCAGGCTGTAATTGATTGTGCCGGCTCTCAAACTCGTAATTGAACGAAATGCAATTGAAAGAGCACCTTTTTTGGTCAAATTCGATTTTTTCCATTTTATAGAAAACAGACCAATTTCTAGGGCATACATTTAAAGTCTTCTTATCGTTATAACGCTTTAATTTATTTCTTAAAATTTGATAAACTGATTACAATCGACAATTTCCAACATTCTTATATTAATCAAATTTCATTTTTCCTGAAATTATAGTATAAAAAGTTTTGGTGCGAAGCAAACTTTCAGTAGTATATATATATATATATATATATATATATATATATATATATATATATATATATATATATATATATATATATATATATATATATATATATGTATATAATATACTATAACTTTTCATAATAAAAATACATCAAATATATACAAATAAAAGACATTTGAGTCTGTGCGTGACATTTCCAACGAGTTCAAAAGTTCGACAAGCAAAGACAATGGCCAGACTGTGCATCCGCACAGTCTGGCTATAGTCTTCACTGGGCGCTTTGTAGATAGATAGGAACTAAACGTGTCTCTGGACAGTCAGATAATCTTCTAATTGCACCAAGTGACTATTTAGGCTGCTCAATGTTTCTACTTCACGCACAGGTCAAATTGTTAGAAATTTCACGCACATGCTCATTGTCTCTTATCTGAATAAAAAAACGCAATTATTTATAATGGACTACAATAAGAGTGAAGTAGCTGCAAAATAAGACATAAAATTCCTGCTTAAATATTCAGCCCCTCCCCTAATTATGAAAGAATATCATGAGGACAAGATGTTGGGAGGAGGTGAAGACTGGTTTTGGTCTTTTTTGTTTGCATTTCATAAAATATATATGATGTAGTTCTATTCATTACATGCTTCTTTAATCCAAGTTCATATTTACAAGTGCTGAACAAAAAATAGAGACAGGGGCTTTATGGCTACAACTGAATATCATTAGGATGCTTCCGAGCATGGCAATTTACAGATACAGATACAGCAACCTATTGGATGTTCAATAGGCATATAATTAGATATTCATATATTTTATAGAAACCGGTAAAGATATCTGGGAGTTTAAAGAATACCCAGACTTAGTAACTCCCGGGGCCAGATTTATTGTTAAACCACATAAATCATTTTATTGGACATAAATTACACTAGTAAAATGACTATGATGACGAAACAAAACAGACTGGTGAACATGTTCCGTCTGCGCTACCCTCAAATTGAGACAGGCTTGCCAGTCAAGAAACAAAATAGCGCATTTATACCGAAAAAGCTCATTAGCATAGTTATTATATCAGTATAATAAAACCCTTGTTATATAAAAATTATTCAAGGAGGTAAATGACATAGAGACGTTGGTCATATTATAACGCGGGATACACGTTGCTCAAAATTGTACATTGTTATTAAGTCAGCTTTGAAAATTGGTTACTTTTACAGAAACACTCGTCCCAAGTTTTTTTCTCAATCAATTGTATTGGTAAGTGCATTACAAACTACTTTATTAGAACACTGTATTCTCTTACTTACGAGAACTTCGATGTCTTTAAATATTTTCGATGCCAACGAAGATTTATGTCTCGGAAAAAAGACGAATTTAACATTTGATGTAAATGAAAGACTGGACCAAGTGATTAATAAGCTTCAATTTACATTTAAGTCGTCTAGGGCATAGAAAAGACCCTATATATTATCTGAAACGAACAAAACTACAATGAAGAATACTTCAGTCAATTCAACAATCAAAAGTTTTCAGACTAATCATCGTTTCCGGTCATATTTGGATTAAGTATTGGCAATATATCTTCCATAGTCGGGAAATTAAAAGTTTTTTTTCTTTGAAATTACATGTCGCACATAAAGAAACTACGCCGGTAGCCTTCAATAAATACATTTATAGTTAGTTTGCAAATTCTCAACTCATTTCTCCATTTATCAAAAAGAACAAAGAAACATAGAAAGAAACGTTATCTCCCCGAAAACCCTTATAACCCTAAAACCTTTATGGACTTTAAAATAAGTATGAGTGTGTTGTCAACGCTCTCATTGCCTGGTTCAACAGCTAAAGATCAGTATTTTTATTGGAGACTACTCTCACAACTGTCCTGCATAGCTTCCGTGGTTTAAATACATTGTCAGACACCTGCGTCAGGGAAGATCTTCTTTGACTTAGTAGTTAGCGCATTTGACTTGTAAACCTAATATTGCTGGCCTCATGGGTTCGACACCGGCTCCCGACGGATATTTTTCAGCTATGCTTCGGTTGAGGACATTTCGTACGAAACAGTATAGTGTAATAAAACTTCAGTTAATTTTAATTGTTCATGTATTATAAATTGGTAAAAAATAGAATAATATTTATTTGTTAAAAGATGCAACTCTTGTTGAGGACCTGATTATGGTTGGCATATAATTCCACAGGGTTGGGGCTACTGCCATAGAAGTGCTATCTCCATAAGTATTTGTTTGGTTCTTGGGAACATCAAGAGTCATGACATATGATCCTGGTCTTAGATTTCGTTTTGGTACATATGTTTTTTAAAAAAAATGATTATAAGCGGGAGATTGGTAATGAAGAAGGTATTCTGTGTTCTACAGGTATCCTTTAATTCTTTCAAAATTGGTGTTAGATGATGGTGCCTCTTGGTTCTCGTAACAATACGGGCAGCTGTATTTTGAACTATCTGTAGGTTATTGAGAGTTTTTTAGAGGTAGTCAAAACAGAAATAAATAATAATAATCTAGCCGAGATTAACTAAAGAATTAGCAAGGGTTTTTGCGTGATTTTATTTAGATTATTCCTGATGTAACGAATTTGTTATAGCTGATTTTAATTAGGCATTATAAACAGTAACAATTTACCCCATTTTCAACGGTTTTGCAGATATATTGCGGCTGGTTGCTTTCAGTCAACAAAATTAATTAGTAGGCAAAACTGAAAAATGAAAAGGAATAAAAACACAATTAAGCACGATTCTGCATCTATTAATCAAATAAAGATTTTATACATGTACATTTTCTCAGTGCATAGAATGAATTCAATGAATCCGTGCATCAAGAAATCATATCTTCGCATTATAATTACATTTTTTAGTATTCCAGGAACATAATGACTCTCATATGATATTTCTCCGCCGGAAATGACTCCTTATGACTTAGACAGATTGATAAGCAGCGTTATGAGAAGCTATTTCTAGGAATAACGAACAAAAATATGAAATATCCAGTGTGCACGAACTTTCATTATTCATTTAAAGTGTTTACGAATATAGAAATCAGAAGTCTGATAAAGCAAACCGTGTCTTATAAACTGTCTCTTGTTAGCTATTTTTATATTGATTTACACTACATTTGGTATTAAAAGATGCCCTTGACCGACGAATCATTTGAAATATCATATCAGAAGCAGTACACACTTGATGAATGAGGGGTGTATATCACTGATAGATTTTTATTTTGACCCCTATGGATAAATTGCTTTAATTTCGTATACGTTTTTTTATTATTTAACAAAATGTAGATTACGTTCAATACCGCTTGTTGTTAGTTTCTGTGAAAGCACGTGCAGAGTCGAGAATAAATTATCAGACTCTTTATAATCTATAAACTGGGATCAAGTTAATTTCAATAAAAATGACATACACTATTCAAAAGCTATGGTGAAAGATAAAGATGAACTTTAACATAAATCTGACTTTTAGAAAGAACACTGACATTAACTGTATACCTTTTTGATCGGTAGTTACCTAAGTTCTTGACAAAAGGTATAACCAAGTTGAATATGAAGACTTTTATTACTTACTATCCAAAGGTTTAGGCCAATTACAAGTATTTATGCAGGGCATAAGTGACATTGACAATTAACAAAAATACTTTGGCTTCAAAAAACGACTCTGAAATGCCAACGGAATGTCAATAGAAAAACCTTATCACAAGTGAAAATCTTTTGAAAAAGGAATATATGTCGACTACCTTTTAAAGATATGGCCTCTGTTAAGGGTTTTGACGACAAAATAGACATAGTCGAGTGCTAGATATAGACAAATTTTATAGGACTACAAAAAACGTGTTATCAGTTCAAATTATCAAACAAGAGGACCAAAAGGGCCTGTCTCGCTCCACTGACTTTAACATATTCAGACCTCCATTAAAAAAGCTTATTTTGAATGAAAACAGCACTTTTTGGTCTCTGAATACCTATTTTATAATGATAAATTTGGGTCTGGCCCACATTGCACCAAAATACTCAATCACCATCAACTTGCATACCCTGTACCAATCTAATGAAAACATTAAGGTGATTGTAATGAGTAGAACATTTAAAACATATTTTCAGGAAAAAAAAGGGGGAGGGTCATCCATGGAACTCGTATACCAATATTCATTTAAACTAGTCCAATTGATTCGGAGATGATTTTTTGAGATTTCAAAGTGAAAATTTGCCCCGCCCAGTCCCACCTACATTTATGAGCCCATCAAAATTTCATGACCAATTTAAGTAAAAGTGCACCTAAGGAATAGGTTTAATTAAGATTTACCAAATGAAAAGGGAGGAGAAGAACTAATAAGATTATAAAATAAAAATAAAAAGCCCCGCCCTGCCAAGCCCATATAGAGGGTGCAATCAAAATTTGCTGACCAATTTAAGTAGAGGGTCAACCAAGTAACATTAGTGCAAAGTTTTGTTGAGTTTGGCCCAAAGGTTTGGGAGGAGGAGAATTTTAGATATTTTATAGTGAAAATTAGCTCAGCCCTGCCACCCTCTCATTTTGGGTATCATTCAATTGTTTTTAAAAATTTAAGTATAGGGTCAACCACGGAAATTCAATGGCAAGTTTGATTGAAATCGGCTTAACAGTTTGGGAGGAGAAGATTTTTTTTAATATTTTATAGTGAAAATAAGCCCCCCTCCCCTTCCACACCCATATTTGGGGGTCAAGCAAAATTTCTGTAAAATATCCTTGACAAGTTCCATTGAAATCGATACAATGGTTTGGAAGGAGAAGATTTTAAAGCTTTTATACCGAATATAAGCCCCACCCTGCCACGCCCATAATTGGCGGTCAATCAAAACGTCTTTTACAATCAAAGGAAATGGTCACCAAAAGTACGTTCATGCCAAGTTTCATTGAAATCTGCCCAATGGTTTGGGAGGAGAAAATTACAAATTCTTTAACAATTATTTATGGTTCAATTTTTGTAAAATTAAGAAAGTCCGGAAATGCTATTTTATACTAAGAACAAGCTCAATTTTAAGTGAACAAAAAAAAAGACATGGCAGAAACACCGATCATTCACAAGGTAAATCAAATGGTTCATTGACTTTAGTTAGAGAAAAATGATAAAAGAATGATAGAAATGAAAATGACGGATGGTTTTGAATTGGAAGCTTATGTAGTTATACAGTTCTCAATAAACGCCGCGACCGCTCGTATAACTAACATATGTTCATCAAAATTAAAAAAGGGAAAACTTTCCGTTTCCTCCCCACTACAAAATAAATGTATTTTTTGTTTCAATCTGTGTACTTAGGTTACGATACAATTTTAACATTTCAACACTATACTTCCGACAATCACACGAAAATGAATTTCATCGTTTACGCAACAGCTGTCATATGTTTTGAAGTGTGGTGTTAATATGCCAAATTTCTATATTGAAATATCTGAATCAAGTGTAATTATGCTCTAATGTAGTGTTGATTTGTCCGAACTATATCATATTCTGTCAAAAGGAAGTCTGGTTATATGCAAAAAGAGTATTGACTTGTCTATACGAAAACTTATCATCCCAAAAGGTACGTTGATTATGGCAACATTTTGTGCTGATCTGTCTTAACATTATCTGATTGTGTCAAATGATGGTGTTGTTAAGTCAAAGCATAGTGTTGACTAGTCTTAGAATTACATTATTATTGAAAACGTAGTGTATTTACGTCTAAATAATGTGTTTGCTTGCCAATGCACTACTTTTGTATGTCAAAAGGAAGCACTGTTATGTCCAAATAACACAATGCTATATTCAACATGGTCTTATTATGTTAAAAGGTAATGTGGTTCTGTCAAAACAATATGTTGACTTGTCAAAACATGGAGTTATCATGTTCACGGGTGGTGTCGTGATGTACAAGTAATGTGCTTACTTGGGTAAATAAGAGTTATCATGTAAAGAGTAAGATTGATTTAGATCAAATATTGCGTTAATTTGTCTACGCATTACCTTATTTTGTTCAAAGGAAATGTGTTCATGCCCAAATGTGGTATTGACTTGTCTTGACAGTATGTTATCATGTCGAATTGTAGTTTGATTTAGTCGAAACGAAGCTTTAATTGATCAATGCATTACTTTAGTAGGTCAAAAGGAAGCATTGTTATGTCCAAATTACATAATGCTATATTGAAACATGGTCTTATTATGTTAGATGGTAATGTGATTCTGTCAAAACCAATATGTTGACTTGTCAGAACATGGGCTTATCATGTCCAAAGGTAGTGTTTTTATGTTAAAGAAATGTGTTTATGTGTCTAAAAAACTAGTTATCATGCGAAGAGTAAAATTGATTTTGTTTAAATATTGCGTTAATTTGTGAACGTATAAAGTTATTTTGTCCAAAGGAAGTGTGGTCATGCCCAAATATTGTGTTGACTTGTCTATACAATATGATATCATGTCGAATTGAAGTGTAATTAAGTCAAAACTTAGCCTTGACTGGTCAATGTATTACCTGATTATGTCAAAAGGGAGCATTATTATGCAAAAATTACACGTTTATATATTCAAACATATTTTTTTTACGTAAGAACGTATTGTGGTTCTGTCAAAACAATATGTTTACTTGTCGAAACATGGAGTAATCATGTCCAAGGACAGTGTCGCGATGTTCAAGTAATGTGCTAATTTGGATAAAATACAAGATATCATGCAAAGAGTAAGCTTGGTTTAGTTCAAATATTGCGATAATTTGTCTATGTATTACCTTATTATGTTCAAAAGGAGTGTTGTCATGCCCAAATGTCATATTTCTTGTGAACATATAAAGGTAATACATAGACAAATTAGCGCAATATTTGAACAAAATCAATCTACCTATTTGCATAAAAACTAGTTTCTTCCCAAGTTAACACATTTTTTGAACATCATTACATTACCCGGACATAATAAGCCCATGTTCTGACAAGTCAACATATTGTTTTGACAGAACCACATTACCTTCTATCATAATAAGACCATGTTTCAATATAACATTGCGTTGTTTGGACAAAACAATCCTTCCTTTTGAAATACTAAAGTAATGCATTGACCAGTCAACGCTTCATTTTGACAAATTACACTATGATTCGACATGATAACACACTGCATAGACAAGTCAACACGATATTTGGGCATGACTAAACTTCCTTCGAACAAAATAAGATAAAACGTTGACAAATTAACGCGATATTTTAACAAAACCAATCTTACTCTTCGCATGATAACTCGGTTTTACACAAGAGAACACAATTTCAAACATAATGACACTACCTTTAGACATAATAAGCCTATGTTCTGACAAGTCAACATATTGTTTTGACAGAACATCATTACCTTTTAATATAATAAGACCATGTTTCAATTTAGCATTGTGTTTTTTTGACAAAACAATGCTTCCTTTTGACATACTTAATTAATGAATTGACTGGTCAACGCTATGTTTTGACTGAAGCACACTACAATTCGACATGATAACATACTGTATAGACAAGTCAAAACCACATTTGGGCATGGTCACACTTCCTTTGAACAAAATAAGGTACAACGTAGACAAATTAACGCAATATTTTAACAAAATCAATCTTACTCTATGCATGATAACTCGGTTTAACAAGAGAACACATTTCTTGAACATCATGACACTACATTAGGACATACAGTACGGAACATCGGGAATTTGACAATCATTTCAATCACAATCCGATCATTCACGGGCAATCACGTTCAATCAGCGTTCAGCGTTCAATCACAACTTTTCAATCAGCGTTCAATCGGAATCGTTACAAAGCGTTCAATCAAAACCGTTCACTCATTCCGATCGGTTACATGATAAGAAACCGTTCAATCAGTTTTAACGAAAATATTTTCGTTTGATTAAAAATAATTCATTTTGTTGATAGAATAGATAAATGAAAAAGCAAATTCACAATCTTCTCGAAATAAATAGCTCTAGCGAGTTTCGGAAACATCCAGGAAAATTAAAGGCGAGACGACGAGTACTTGCACATGTTCGTTGCTTATTCGAGTTTGACCCAAATACCGTTTTCGCCTCAGTGCCAGTTCGTACCTAGTCCGCCACTAGAGAATGAAAGGATGAACAGCCAAGAGATTTTACTTACTTTCTTTAAACAATGTCTCTACTCAGTGGCCGGCTTTACCGGCGACATAATGTTTTATTTAAGGCAAGAAATTTGTTACCCTAATCAAATATTACTTAATGAAAGTGCTTTCAATTGACTTGTAAACAAATCCTATCCATGTTACTCTCCAATATTTCATTGATTAGGACATGCTCACCAGCCACGACATGCATTTCATGGAGACTGTAATGTAGACTGGTAAACCTGTCCCATCTACGCTACCCTCCGATCTATATCGATAGATTGAGGCAGGCTCGCCAGTCAAACCGTAATGTAGGTTAGGGGTTCAAAGTTAACCACATGTTGATTAAATTCCCCCCCCCCCCCCCCCCAAGATGATGAATGATAAGACTCACGATAGGGGCTACTTTAGATCCGCAACTGCAATCTATGGTAATTGTGGGGCTGCAATTAGTTTATGAAAAGGTTTCGGTCAACTTGTATCCGATAAACTTCTTACATTTAACTATTGAGTCCTATGCCGGTGGTATGAGCACCTAATTTTTGACTCTTGATAATACTGTATTTTACCAGTAAATACAGTAAGAAGAAATCTGGAAATTGAAAATTGAATGGCCTTTGAATGAAATTGAGTGAGTGTGATGAGCAAAATTAGATTGATTTTCAAGGGAGGTAAAACAAAATCAACAGTGCTAATTGATTACCTCCCTTTAAAAGATCTACCAACTTTTTCTGGATTTGTGTCTTTATAGACAACTCAGACCCTAAAAAATCATTTAATTGGAATGCTGATCATTTTGCACAGATTCAAAGTGTTTTTGAATGATTTCGGAGCGTTTTAAATTGATTGGAGTGAGTGTTTAAGGAATGAAATATTGGAGCACTGGGCAAGTGATTTCGATTGGTTTTGATCTAGATGAATGTCAATTTCACAGTGTGATTAACCGTTACACAAGACCTTTACTGAACCATCAGCTCAGAGAAGAAAGTCAAATTTGATGGATGCCACCATCAGAGATTGGGCCTGGGACCAGACAATTTGTGTGTTTGAAAGGGGGTTAACACTGCTTTTAACAATCTTTTCAGCTTTTCAAGCACTACCAATAGATCCCTTCCTAGCCTCTAGCTGCTATCCCACATAGGTTTATGATTATTAATCCACAGGGGCTAAGTCTAGCAGTAACGCTGGGCTGTCAAACATGGGGTAGCGAGTTAGAACCCCGGCTCAGCCAACTTTCATCAGTCAATAATGATTATACTAGAGTCAACGGCTAATGATATTTTACTTACGATAAAATGTAGCACGCCTTAGATGAATGAGCAGCTAGTGGCTCACAAGAAATGTTGAG
Organism: Fragum whitleyi; assembly: GCA_948146395.1. Lineage (NCBI taxonomy): Eukaryota > Metazoa > Mollusca > Bivalvia > Cardiida > Cardiidae > Fragum > Fragum whitleyi. The sequence continues at coordinate 15,638,026 of OX411559.1, forward strand.
GTTTTACTGGTGTGAGAAAGGATATGAGTTGGTGCACTGGCCAACTATAATATAACTGCACTAATATTGAAAGTGGTATTAAACCCCATGCAAACAAAACATATCAACCCATTCGGGGGAACAACATGTAGGAAAGTACAGTGGCTCTTGGAGCAAATGAATGGGAGTGGGATACAATACCACAGCAGTTACCCAAATACATCCGCCTATATAGTTGTGATGACAATATATTTCGCATATCCTTAAGTCACTTACAACACATGCTAAATATGGCCATGATTTGTATAGAGGTAGTGGACCCTTAATAGTTCCTCCAAATATCTGAACTCATGATCTTTCACAATGTTTACAGAGTTTTCATAATTAAAATCATTAGGAAACCCCAGTTAACATGTTACAGTTCATTACTCCCAAAATGTTGTGTATCTATCTCGGTTGTACTACCTTAATCGATTTCAATCTGAACCTGGAAATTCCCATTTTGGCAGGAGATATAGACAAGGATCATCCTGAACATATGTGCAGTCTGATCTTAGTCTACACCATCTGTTTGACCAAGAACAGTGTTGAGACTAAATTTTCAAGACAAAATTTGTTGGATGATTTTTCTTTCCGAGACATTCAGCACTTTGCCTTAAAACTAGTGTAATTTAGTCTGGATTTATACTTAGCATAAGAAGGGTAAATGGCCATTGGCATTGATGAGCTATTTCCCATATGCTGATCCAGGGGGGGGGGGGAAATCAGGACTGTTGGTGAAAATAATTTGTCGAAACAGGGGCATAATTTGCAAAATATGCATCTAGATTTATACATCTTGGCAGTAGAGTTGGTTCTTTGGTTAGAGAAAATATGAGACAAGTTCCAATTCAATACCTTTAGGAATACCATAGATATCACAAAATGTCAAAGGTCATACAAGACAACAACCAAGGCTATAGCAACTACTTCACTAAATATTCAGGATCAGCACATGTATTTCTTGTTGTAGAAATGCTCAAAACAAAAGGATTTGAACCTTTTATTGGACCAAGTATTTACAGAATGCATAATAGAGTGTAATTACATTTATTTAATTCTATAAACAAGACATACCAAACAAAAATCCCTAAAAAAATCTGAATATGACCTCTTCAATTAATACATAAACTGTTTTTAATAACTGCCTATCTGATTCTTTATTCTCTTAAGTAGCACCTTCCTTTCCATATCAATGAGTAATTCTACCCTACTATAAAGTCAAATTGTGAATAGCAGGAAGTGAAGTCTCAAGGTTTAAACTAAACTCAAACTTTTTCATTTGATTAATTTGTTACAAATAAAATTCAGGGTGAATCAACAGTAGCTAAGTACAATTAAAGCTGTTAATTTTGTCTCTTGTCCAATGATAAATTCAATCAATAGTTGAAAAAATGCACAATTGATAAAACAATAATGATCAAGCACAGAGAGTGCATTTTATAGATTGAGATTTTGAAGATATCTTAAGATTTTTAATCGGAATATCCCGAGCAATTCAGTTGAAATTCTACATAGCAGTCCGAGATATCCCGATTAGAAAAAAAATAAATCTTAAAATTCTTCATCCTAAAAAAACACACCTCAGGTCAATTGAAATTCAATTTTAAAGAAAAGTAATATTGCTATTCTGTATTTAGAAATCTACTAAAAATGTTACCATCTTGCTCAGGCAATGCAGAGTGTACAGTCCAACAGGGATAAATATTTTGCCAGATCAGTATTGGTTTGAAGGCAGTGGACCCGTTATAGTTTTACAACACTTCAAAGCAATGAATTTTAACAATATTAACCGAGGTTTCCTAATGATTATCATTTGCAGGTGTTTTTTTACTGAGAAACTGGGGCTGAATATCGGCCCCTTCCCAGTGGTTCTGAAATAAACTGCCCGAGTTGTCCAAATCGTCCAATAAGCTGCACGGACAAGCAGATTTTCAGTGCTTCGTTGTCCGTGGACAAGTGAAAAATCTAAAGAAAAAATGTAATATTTTCACAAAGTAATAAAGTTGCTGTTTTCAAATAAATTAGACTTTAGTAAATATCATAATTCTTAAGTCAGCATTAAGTGAGTATATTTTACAGATGCTTTTCATTATGACATAGCAAATACCTATGTAACTTCAATCAGGGTTCGACACTAAGGGGAGTCCGAGAGTCCGAGACACCTTGTTTTCCTGTTGGGACTCCTTCCATTTGCAAGTAAGGAGTCCCATGGACTCCAAGGGTCATATGAAAATATTTTGAAAAGCAAATGCACATCACAATGTCGTTTCCAACACTTGCCAAAATTGTAGATCTTTTCACTACCAAAGTTCTTGTAGAAAATATTTCCTTGTATCCTGTAGTGTTTTGAAACAAGAGGACCAAGATGGTCCTAGATCGCTCACCTGAGTCTCTTTGACCCCTGGGACATCACATTGATTAAATAGGCAGATGTCAAAAAGAAGATAATTGCCTAAGATCAATACCATGGAACGTTTTCAGAGAAGAGAAAGACAGATATGCCTTTTTGCTCTTTGATTCTTTGTAAAAAGGGATGCACCCGGATGGACCCCAAATGTGACCCCAGGGTCTTGATATGAACAAACTTGAAAGAGGTCCATAAGATGATGCTACATACTAAATATGAAAGCTGTCTGCCTTCTGGTTTCAGAGAAGAAAATTTTTGAAGGTTTTCCTATTTTCACCCATTGTGCTCAGATGAGCTGAAAGGGATGCGCCCGGGTGGAGCCCAAATATGACCCAAGGGTCTTGATATGAACAAACTTGGTAGGGGCCCACTAGATGATGCTACATACCAAAATTGAAGGCAGTGTGTCCTCTGGTTTCGATTAAAGAAGATATTGAAAGATTATCGCTCTTTGATTCTATGTAAAAAGGGTTGCGCCCGGGTGGAGCCCAAATATGATCCTAGGGTCTTGATATGAACAAACTTCGTAGAGGTCCACTAGATGATGCTACATACCAAATATGAAAGCTGTCTGCCATCCGGTTTCATAGAAGAAGATTTTTGAAGATTTTCGGTTTTTTACCCTTCGTGCTCATAAGAGATAAAGGGATGCACCCTTGCAAAGCCCAAATATGACCCAAGGGTCTTGATATGAACAAACTTGGTAGAGGCCCACTAGGTGATGCTACACACCAAATATTAAAGCTGTCTGCCATCTGGTTTCAGAGAAGAAGATTTTTAAAGATTTTCGCTCTTTGATTCTATGTAAAAAGGGTTGCGCCCGTGCAAAGCCCAATTATGACCCCAGGGTCTTGATATGAACAAACTTGGTAGAGGTCCACTAAATGATGCTACATACCAAATATGAAAGCTGTCTGCCTTCTGGTTTCAGAGAAGAAGATTTTTAAAGATTTTCAAATTTTCACCCTTTTTGTTAAGGGTAAAGGGAAAGTTAAGGGTGGATTTCATTTATTTGAACAACTTTGGTAGAGCTTGACCCAAGGAACATCCCTGCCAAGTTTCATCAAGATTGGCCCACTGGTTTAGGAGGAGAAGATGTTTAAAGAAATTGTGGACGACGCACGACGGACGACGCACGACTGACGACGGACATTCTACGATCCCAATAGCTCACCTTGAGCACTTCGTGCTCAGGTGAGCTAAAAAAAAAAAAAAGAAAAAAAACCTCTGCTTTGGAAGAACATTTTGGAAAAGAAGAAATTGCTTATAACAAGCAATGTTTTCTTTTCCACAATGTTCTCCCATTATGAAAATTCGGACTGCTTATTTTGAGCTTGGACTCCTTGATTTCATGTGTTAGGAGTCCAATTGACTCCTTAATATCAGGTGTTAGTGACAATCCCTGTCAATGTCAGAAAAAAAAGACTATTTTTTTGGAAATAAACAGAATGCCTATGATAAAGAACGGACAAGTAGGTTTTTGATACGGACAAGCCATTTTGTGATTGTCACTTGTCCGTGGACAAGTTGAGTTTCAAAATATTTCAGAACCCCTGCTTCCCCTTGGCAATTTTTTCCCCCAAAATGGACCTTTCCCCTCCCAAAGGAATTTCCCCACCCAAACAAGTTTTTCCCCAGTTAATGTTTATGTTATAAATCAAAGATAGTGGATAATTTGCTCTTAAAATGCATTTACAGTTCCATTTTTAGTCGTAAAACAGCATTAGACATCTTTCATAAGGGGCAAAAATGTAAACATTCCGGAATTTCACAGACATCACTAGGCTCCACTCGGTCGATTCTGTATCAATATTAACCAAATCCGGAACCCTCGGCGATTACAAAATACTTAAAACATCGCTCAGACTTTTGCGTGATGCCTTTTTATTATGATTCTGCTCAGACTTTACACAAGGAACCATATTAAGGTAGTAGACCCGTAAAAGTTCCGCAACATTTCAGGATGCATGAACTTTAACAAGTTAAACCGAGGTTTCCTAATGATTTCATTTGGAATATAGGTTAACTTTATTCAGCACAGACACACACTTGTCAGTAATACCCAAAAGCAGGGTCCAAAGAATCCACTCGTCCGCTCGTATTTACGAGTATGAAATCACGGAGGACGAGTGGAAATTCTAAGTCAGTCGTCCGCCCGGACGAGTGAAGAATTAATGGCACTAAATAGCAATGCCTAGTGTCTGTGTAAATACGGATAAAAGACAGAAAAAGGGCTTCAAACAAATCAAATGATGATAGAATATTGCAACAACTCGAACTGTTGACGCTCATGTACTTTGATTTCTAAAAACAAACTTCCGGTATTGGCATGATATAACCCGGTACCCGAACATCGTAAATGTTTATCGATCCCAAAAACATGGAAATTATCTAGAATTCAAAGGTTTTTCACGAGTTTGTTTATATTTACTACTTCTTAAGTCGAATATAGACACGATCATCGAATTGAACATGAAAAAATCTACAATATCGTATGTTAAAAAGATAAATGATTTCCCTCGACCGAATCTTTTTACCGGTATTTAAACTCCGAAATTAATGTTTTATTGACATCATAAATTTTGTCCTTTTATTTGTTTCGTCTGCACTCTAAAATGAGATCTTCAGATATAATTTATTTTTTTAAAAGATCATTGGCCAATCGTAGGGCGAGTGACATTCAAAGCAGGACGAGTAACTTTTTCAAGTGACTTGCCCTGCAGGACGAGCGCCTTTTTCTGAATTCTTTGGACCCTGAAAAGGGGAAATAGGCAGTAGATAGATAGGGAACCAGTCAAACCGGCTCCTCATCAAACCAACCCCACGGTCAAACAGGCCCCAATATGGTCATACCAGCACCCAAAATCGTCAAACCGGCCCCAAATCAGTCAAACTGGGCCTTATTTTATTTCAAATGTTGGTTATATACATGCATTTTACTTTACTTTTTTGAACTATTGACTGTAATGTGATAGATAAATAGTGACAAATATATCAACAGATAGAAAGTGTATCTTCCTCTTTTGCTTAAGCTACTGTCACGTTGTTTGCTTTGGTGAGGCATCACTGATGACTTAATGTAGAATAGTTGATGAAATTGATGACAAATTTCCGATAAGTTGAAATCTAAATTATTCATTCGATGCAATGTCCTGTGAATTGGCAGGGCTAGGTCTAATCATCTGGTTGGCTCAGGTTTTCTTTTTTTTACATCACAGACACAGAGTTTTATATTCTTTTCGGACCTGTTTACTTCAATTTGGAATCAGCCACTATCGTTGGCGACCCGACTAGTCAATGGCCGCATCTAGTAGGCTTAATGACCATGCAATTTCAGTCTGGTATGCAGTAAACTCGACAGGTCGAAAGGTTCGAGGTCCGAAAAATTGACATCATGAATATTCAACTGTCGATTTCTTTGGCGATCCTAGTATTCTTAAATAAGACCAATGCCCAGTCTTAACGAAGCTTATTTTAACTCCGGCCAATGGTTTTCAAAATTCTAATCTGGAAATATGAGAATTTTTCCAAAAAAAGATTTTTTTAAATTAGAGTTCAGTTTCGTGTGTAAATGGCGGCTTTTTATTCAAGGGAAACAATCAAAACAAAATGATGGTAGGTAATTTACTGTGGACCCCTGCGGATAAATTAAAAAAAATATTCTAGGAAAAATATAATTTTCATATTTCGTTTAATTTCTTTCGTTATTTATATTCTAATTGAATGATTGAACGCAGCGTTCAATTTGATTGAACGCTCGGATTTAGCATAGAAAGCGTTCAATCCAATCAGAAGAAAAAACGTTCAGCGGGCAATCACGATCATTCATAAACGTTCAATCACCGCTCAGCGTTCAATCACGTCCCAATCGGATTGTCAAATTCCTGATGTTCCGTACTGTAATAAGGCTATGTTCTGACAAGTCAATATATTGTTTTGACAGAACCACATTATAGACCTACAATTTCAAGTGAGTGATCAAAGATCAATTTTAGATTGAAAATGATAGGGGATAACGGTTTCTCGGACCTCACTCTTTCTTGCGGAACTATACCTTCTAACATAAAAAGAGTATGTTTAAATATATCAACGTGTAATCTGGGCATAACAATGCTTCCTTTTGATATAATAAGGCAATGCATTGACCAGTCAACGCAACGTTTAGACTAAATCACACTAGAATTCGACATGATAAGATACTTTTTAGATAAGTCAACGTGATGTTTGGCCATGACTACACTTCCTTTGAACAAAATAAGTTAATGCATAGAAAAATCAACACAATATTTGAACAAAACCAATATTACTCTTCGCATGATAACTCGATTTTACCCAAGTAAACACATTTCTTTAACATAATGACACTACCTTTGGACATAATAAGCCCATGTTCTGACAAGTCAACATATTAATTTGACAGAACAATATTTCCTTCCTATATAATAAGACCATGTTTGAATATAGCATTGTGTTATTTGGACATTACAATGCTTCCTTTTGACATACTAAAGTAATGCATTAACCAGTCACCATAATAAGATGGTGCTAAGGCAAGCCATCACATTATTCAGATGTAATTACACTGCGTTTTCAAATAATAATGTAATTCTAAGACAAGTCAACAACATGCTTTGACTTAACAACACAACCTTTTGACACAATCAGATTATGTTAAGACAGGTCAGCACAAAAAGTGGCCATAATGATCGTTCCTTTTGGTATGATAAGTTATCGTTTAGACAAGTCAATACTCATTTTGCATATAACCAGACTTCCTTTTGACGTTATATTATATAGGTCGGACAAATCAACACTACATTTGAAAATAATTACACTTGATTTAGACATTTTAATATAGAAATTGGGCATATTAACACTACTGTTCAAAACACATGACAGCTGTGGCGTTCCATAGTTTATTGTGCCGAAAGTTAAGCATTATCTTTAATCTTCAGCACCTCCAATATATCTTCCGCGTTCTGAGTTGATGCACACTTATTCGAAGTGCAATCATACATTTTCTTGTGTCCTTATCGTGAATTGCTTCAAGATAGGGTTAAAAACAAATCTTTAATCTTAACAACTTGAATTTATGCAGTTATTTAAGGTAACTGCGGACAGATAACATTGTCGAATTTTCGACTTTCTTAAAATCTTTGAAGTGTGGGCATTAGCTTAAAACGCAATAAAAAGGGTTTGAAGCTCGTTCATTTGACGTCGTGACGTCATGAAGGGGCCGGCCCCTCTTTGACCCGCCAAAGTCAGTATTTGTGAATATTTTCTTAATTAATAGCCGCTTTTTACGAAAAAAGTTTTATTTAGATAGCCCAAGAATACCAGAGCTAGTCGGTTAATTTTTGTGCACATTCAAACAGAAAACGGGTCTGAAACGCTATTTATTTCGCGATTTCTAAGATTTAATGATCCACATTTTATCCTTTTTGAAAGTAAATAGAAATTTCTCAAAATTTTGTCCGGTTACCTTTGCTGATTTTTCGGTATTTTGTGGCGAAATGAATTTGCTTCACATTTTTTAAATAAAAATGATATGTCTTCAGGTTGAATTTTTCATAAATTTCGGTTTTGTGAAGTTATTGCAAAATATTTTGTCGAATTCGACGCCGCACCAAAACCATCGTTACTAGGCTTATTTGACGCTAATGTTTATGGAATAATGTATTCTAAAATAATTGAAATTAAAATTGATTGTAAAATATAGGCTTCCTAAGTATTAAATCTGAATGTGATTTGAAGAAAAACAAAAAATCAATTATTCTTTAATCCGTTTAAAAATACATCTTTTGTGAACATTTGACGCGACGTTGAAATATCATTTATTTGCGAAATTTTCGCAGATTCGAATTTCAAAAATTTTTTTTTACCCGAATACAAATTGTTTTTATTTTAAAAATCGGAGCTTGAATGGTGTGGCAGCAACATATTAAAATTTCAGCATAGGTCACCCGTACAAATTTTCGAGAAAAAAGTCAATATTTTCAGTAACTGTACTCGAAAACAGCAACGCAGAAGGCATATATGTATAACACGTTACACGTTATTTTATTTCTTACACTTATATCTTCATATCATTCAAAAAACAGCATCGGACGACTTTTCACGAAGCAAAGGGTGCTTTCGAAATAAAAATCCATTTATTATTTCCGGACAAAATGGACCATTACTGAATTTGGTCCCGAAAAAAGGGGTCGGTCCCTTCAAGACGTCATGACGTCATTTCTACGTTATGAAATCCCTTTTTATGACCTACATATGAAAGCGGTTATTTCAAAGTTCATTTCTTTTGCATTAGGCAAGATTTGCAGACTACTTTATATTTGGACATAAAATGACCCTCTATGTGTCCGCAGTTACCTTAAAACCATCACCTATTGAACGACAGTTCACCCAGAACGACAAGAATGTGTCCTTTAGTGAAATGATATCAGACAGGTCAATCTATTTTTAGAAACAATTTGCATATTTTTATGACCTTTACCTGACCTACTTTTCTTCTATTGGTGCCAAAGTCATTCACTATATGTAATCAATTACGTGAGAAATGACGCCATTGATCCTAGAAGTTGTCATCGTTTCCAATGAATAGTGTGAATACGGCCGTGTTGACAGGCACACTGTTTACATCTCTTGAATTTTTTTTCGCGTTCTAACGATATTGTTATACAATAGTTTCTCTTAGGAATGGATAAATCTGCGGTTAAGATACTCTATGAGCCTTAAAAAAATCGATTGTGTCATGAAATTAGAAAAATCCTGGTTTGTGATAAAATGTGTGTTTAGTAAGATAACGGATAACGTGTTGTACGAATTCATTCCATGATGGTAGGATTTAAAATGGTTCAGTTTGTTTTTCTTATGTTTAAAATTTTCATTGTTGTTTCAAATATGTTCACGTTAATTATCAGGATTTCAAACTATAGGCAATAATAGATAATCAATATTGTCTACAAAATTCCAAAAAAATCCGTTCAAAAAGATTGGACTATTCTCTCGGATACTTTTGCTCTTGTTAGTGTTGTTGTGTTCTCAGAACGGTAGTTAATATTATTGCGCCTACGTGAATTAGTAATCTTTCCAATGAATTCCTTTCATTTCAAAGTTTTGATATTTCCAAGCCTCGGTAGATAATTTGATGAAAACTAGAATGACATACTAGTGGCTTAAAATATCAATGTTATGTGGTCTCGGCTGTGATAAATTATCATAACTCTGAAAAGCCATGTCATGATAAATTCTCCCAACCTCGACCATATGAATTGATGCTTTAAGACACTAACGTATTATTCTCTATAAACCAACGTCGACGTTATGCTAATTGAATTTGGATTTTCCCGCCGCTTGGTATTTCTCTCACCAGTAAAACCATCACATCCTTTCCTAGCCTCCAGCTACTATCTCACATATGTCTACGATTATCAACCCATTGTTGAGAGACAAAAAGTCGGAAAGAATGAGTGCCACCGTCGGGGATCGAACCCGGGACCTCTAGATTAACAGTCCGACACGCTACCAACCACGCTATGACGGCGGCGTAATGCCTATTGAAGTAATAGAACAATAACACTTGTAGTAGTTGAATTCGTGTGTCCGCAACCTCGATGTATAGGAACTAAAATTTTAGGGCCTTTTCCTCAAAGACTATTGGAGAGGTCTGTGAGTTTTGAACTTTTTTTAATACCAATAGATCACAAAGAAATTCAACTAAAGAAGGGAAATAATCGGTGTAGTTGGTCGTCAGTGTAATTTTTTTTACGATTACGTGACAAAATTTAAAGCTTGATCATAAAAATCTGCACGGTGATCTTTTGAAACTTTCCTGACCATCGAACTAGAATTGGAGCTTATGAATAACGTAGTTTATCCTATATCTTGGCAAAAGAATATGTTTTGGTCGTTCGCCTTTTCTGTCTCTCTGTTCGACAGCATTTTTGTGAACATTTACAATAGCAAAATCTATATAAGACCTTTTGAATTTATACCTTTAGATTTATACCTTTTCATTATTATGTACTCTGAAGAAGGCGTCTGCCGAAACGTCGGTACTTAAAATAATAATAAGAAATATACGTGTTGTTGTAGTTATTTTGAAAATTATACCTTTAGATTCGAATTTGAAGAATAATTATCTAAAAATTTCTCATTTAATTGGAAAAAGATCACTATATTAATTGTGTACTCTACTCCTACTGCAGAAAATGCACACAATTGTTACGCAAAGCAATCTGTGCTTCAGCACATGTGAGCGAGAAAAAAACGCGAAAAAACGTTAAAAAGGGCAAACTCACATTTCAAACCAATTCCTAAAGTTTTTGTGTTCAGTTAATTGAGATATAATGAAACCAAAAAGTAGAAATGTTCGATGAAAAATTTCAATGACGAGAATTCGGATGAACCGTCAAATAATTATCAAATCAGTACGAATCTATTGGAAAATTCGGTAGACGAATATTAGTTAATGTCAGTCTCTTTAAGATATTCTCATTAGGTTAGACTAAAGGAAGTGGAACCGTAACAGTTAATATTTCGGAACGCATGATCTTTCACAATGTTGACCGAGGTTTCCTAATGATTTTCATTAGGAAACCTTGGTTAGCACTGTTAAAGTTCATTACTTCCGAAACATTGCGGAACCATTACGGGTCCACTACATTAAGGCCAGATAAGAGACGAAGAGATAATCATGTTTGTTTTTATTGAGATGTGAAGCTAGAACTTAATTACACGTCCATGTATCTGAATACAATGAATTGCTAAAGATATATATATATAATACGTACTTAGTGTTTTGTATGAAAAAAATATCTAACGAGGTTGGGGGAATTCATAATTGTCGAGGCTCTGCCGTTATTTTTCAAACAACCATGTATTATATTTATCTTATAAAAATCTATTTGCCTTGGGGTTTTTGTCAATGTAAGTAACAGAAGTGCAAGTTTCTATAAAGTACCGTAAAGGTTCATGTAAAGTATTTGAGACCCGATCTTAAGATTCATGTAAAGTGTTTGAGACCCAATTTTCAAACACTTCATTTGGCAAGAAAAAAACAGTATGTCCAGGTATATTATATATCAAAATGAAGCTATTCATAAGCATAAGCCGTTAAGCAACACAAGACTGCCATAGCTATATCGGTATAGCCAAAACATTGTAGAAAATGGTCATTTTGTACAGAACAAGCAACTGCAAGACTGTTGGATGAAATAGGCCAAAAATTGAACAAAGTACAGACTAAAGTACTACCTAGGTGCTACTGCAAACGTTGGTATAAAACTCGTGCCCTAAACGTAGTTTTACAAGCAATTGATTTTGACTCATTTTATAAACACATATGTCATATGTCTTATATGTCATTCTAATTTTGTAAACGTGTAGATCTTTTTAAGGTATGGTTTGTTAGCACAACATAAATGGATAGTAATAGTTTATATAACTGTAAGGTTGTTTAGCAATCTATCGATTTCTATTTCACTGAATGATAAATACGTAGTAATTTATTGGAGATCATTGAATTCAAAAACTATAATTTGAAATAAATCACAGAAAGTATTTCACAATATTATGGTGTGCTGTTGCACCATACCTAACATCTATTTTGAAAACAGATCAAACCGGGTTGACAAGTATGTTGACAAAATAAATGGAAATTAATTGTTTCAAAAGAGCCTTTTGAGACCGAGTTTAATATCTAAGGTTGTAGTAGTACCTTGGTGATACTTTAGACTGTACTTTGTTAAAATCTAAGCCAATTTTATCCAACCGTCATGCAGTTGCTTGTTCTGTACAATATGACCCTTTTCCCCAATGTTTTACCTTTACCGCTACGAGGGTCATCCAAGAAATAATGAGACTGTTTCTATATCTCGAAAAGTAATGAAGATATCAAAACGAAGTTTTACATGTACGTACATTATTTTCTCCTGCAATTATCTTTCATATCAACCAGCATGTTACCATGACGTCATGTTGATGACGTAATAAAGAATGACGTCATGACGTTATCAATGGCCAGATGAATATCAAAATAACAAAAATGTTACGTCTTTTAAGTGTTTAGTTTCAGAAATTTGAAGAAGATGGGAACGCCGTTTTGCTATGAATATTATGCAGGGATACAGTACTTTCTCACTGTACCACATTTTTACTGAAAATTTTTTCATCAGTGGGCAAAATTCAATTTTAGCAAAAAATCTTCCATTTTGCATGATTTTGATCGCGAAATCATTATTTTTTCAAATAAATTTTTTGTATTTTACAATTTCATTAATATTTTTTGTTAAAGATGCCATCTAATATCTCCAAGAAAGACATTAAATTCAAAATCTTTTGTCAAAACTTAGGAGAACATCAATGTAGAATTGCATTCGGATACCTTCCCATTTTTAAGAACGACGTTGTCAGATAAAAGAAAGGTATTCCTTAAGTAATTTGACGTCCTTTCTTTCAAAAATTGTACAACCATTATCTACCACCTAGATATTATACCAGAAAACATTTATAAACGTAATTGGGTAAAAAAAATACAACAAGGTCTAAAAAGACTTTTTTAAACATTGAAACAACAAGGGGTTAATGTGGCCATTACGACATAAGGCACCTCCTTCTGTTGCCTAGCAACAAGGGTTCTATACAATGTATGTAGGTAGATGTCTACCAAACATTGAAGAAGATATTATACTAAACAATGGTGGAACAATAACCTCATATTAATGAACTAGTTAGGTTTTATAGCAAAAGTCTCACTATTTATTGGATGACCCACGTATAGCTTTGGCAGTCTTATGTTGCCCAACTGCTTGTGCTCAAAATAAGCTTCATTTTGCTATACAATATACCTGGACATACTGCTTTTTCTTGGCTAATGAAGCGCCCTTAAAATTTGGTCTTAAACACTTTACATGAACCTTAAGGGCACTTCATTTGCCAAGAAAAAGCAGTATGTCCAGGTAAATTACATATATAAATGAAGCTTTTTACAAGCACTAGCAGTTAAGCAACATAAGACGACCATAGCTATAGCGGTATAGACAAAACATTGTGGAAAAGGGTTATTTTGTACATAACAAGCAACTACATGACTGTTTGATAAAATCGGCTCATATTTTGACAAAGCACAGTCTAAAGTACTACCCCGGTACTACTACAAACTAAAACCCGAGGACAAAAAGTAGTTATGCAAGAAATATTTTTTTCTATTTGATAAACACATTATGTCATATTTGTCATTCTAATTTTGTAAAACGTGTAGATTTATGTAAGGTATGGTGTGTTATCACAACATAAATGGACATTATTAGTTTATATACCTCTAAGGTTGTTTAGCAATACATCTATTTGTATTTCACAAAATGATAAATATATAGATATTCATTATAGATCATTGAATTAAAAAAAATATAATTTGGAAAAAATCGCAGAAAATATTTCACAGTATTAGGTGTGATGTTGCACCATACCTAACTTCTATTTAAAACAAAAAACAAAACGAAAAAAAAATCCCAGACCAAACCGGTTTTACATGTATGTTAACAAAATAAATAGAAATTGGCTGCTTCAAAAGAGCCTTTTGCGACTGAGTTTTATGTCTAAGGTTGTAGTAGTACCTAGTAGAAACATTCAAGCAAATTTTATCCAGCCCCAATGAAGTTATTGGTTTTGAACAAAATATCCCTTTACCATAATAGTTTGGCTATTCTGTTATGACATGGGGCCTCTATTGTTGTGCAACTGCTTGTGGTCATCTACAGCCTCAATTTGATATATTGTTTAGCTTTTTTGTCTATAGAAGCAGTATTGAATTTGATTCACAAATTCTTTACATGAACCTTAATGTGGGGTAAGAACTTTTAAAGCAGATGTGAGAACATATACCTTGAAAAACAAAACTCGGATTTAATTAAATTAGAAAAAACCGAAATTCAAACTTTAGGACTTTCTATCAATTTCACAAATGGTTTTGGTTTAAGACTGCAATTACAAGAAATGAATAGATTCCCTCAACATTCTCTAATTTACATAGAATGTACTTATAACGTATTAGAAGTAACTAAATATGCCATTAAAAGATGCATATTGCCATGTGATCTCAGTTTGTCTTGCATATTTATCCGATTAAACCGTCTAGAGTAATTCTTGGCATAAATTCCTAAAGTAAACTAGAGGGCAAACTAAACAAATCAACGGAAATAATTTACGTGTAAAACACGAATATTACTCAAGCAATATTCGTCGTATATTTCAAAACAACTTTTAGTACAAACATTTACGAGGTTGTTTTTTTTTTTTTTTTTTTTTGTTTTGTTGTTTGTTTATTTTCTTTATACTCACGAGCAATGAAAACTCACCCCCCGATTTTTACTCGTATATTTAATTAGTGTACCAAAACTTCAGCTATGAATATTACCAATCTAAATGAATTTGTAATGGACCATTAACTACACAATAATTTAAGAGTAAGCCCTGAAACGGTTTCGGAATCTATGACTTAAGAAAAAAGTTAAACAAGAGGGACAGAATGGCCCTAAATCGCTCATCTGAAATTAATTGGTCCAGTGGAACTCATCCAAGTAACTTTCTCACAAAGTTTCTTTCACATTTTCCTAATTGTTGAAGAGGAGATTTAATTCCAAGATATTAAAGTGAAAATGTACGCTGCCCACCCATTTGTTACTGAGGAGACTTAGAATAAACCCCTCCCTGCCAGGCCCATATTTACATTCTGGTAAAACTTCATTTATATAAGCCCAGTGGTTCAGGAGATGATGTCGTCCTAAGATTTCCGGCTCAAAATAAGCCCTACCCTGCCACATCCATATTTATGGGCCAATCAAACTTTTGTGAACAATTATTAAGAAAGGACACCCAAGGACCATTCTGGTAAAGTTTCATTTAAATATGCCCAATGTTTCAGGAGTTCAAATTTTCGGGCTAAAATAGGCCCCGCCCTGCTACGCCCGTATTTATGGGCCAATCAAAACTTTGCGTACTATTTTTTTTTTTTTTTTGTAAATGATCTTCTAAGGAAATTTCTGGTAAATGTTCTGTGAAATCAGCCCTGTGGTTCAGGAGGAGATGTCATTCAAAGATTTCGGGCTCAAAATAAGCTTCGCCCTGCAACATCAATATTTATAGACCAATCAAAATCGCAATCAATTTTCAGAAAGGATCACCAAAAGAACATCCTGGTGAAGTTTCATTGAAATAGGCCAAGTCGTTCAGGAGGAGATGTCGTTCAAAGATTTCGGGCTCAAAATAAGCACCGCCCTGTCACACCCATATTTATGGGGTATTTAAAAGTTTGCAAACATTTTTTGAAAAGGGCACTCACCCAAGGATCATTCTTGTAAAGTTTCATTGAAGTCAGTCCAGATGTTCAGGAAGAAAGGTCGTTCAAAGATTTTGGGCCCAAAATAAGCCCCGCCCTGCCACGCCCATATTCATGGGCCAATCAAAATTATGCGAACAATTTTTAAAAAGGGTCACCAAAGGGACATTCTGGTAAAGTTTCATTGAAATCAGCCAAGTGGTTCAGGAGGAGATGTCGTTCAAAGATTTCAAAGTGAAAAAAATGCCACGCCCATATCTATGGGTCAATCAGAATTTTGCAAACTACTTTTAAAGAGGGTCACTCAAGGAACATTCTTGCAAAGTTTCATTGAAATCGGCCCAATGGTTAAGGAGAAGAAGGAGTCTTTAAAGATTGCTGACGGCGGACGACGCACGACGTACGACGCACGACGGACGACGCACGACGGACTCAGGATGATCCTTTTAGCTCCTAAATAGGATAAAAAAGGGCGATAAAAAGGAGCGTTTTTTATAATTTATGATAATTTGTACAAGTTTTTTGGGTGGTGCGTTTTGATTGCTCTTGAGTGTATATCTTAAACCACGGGTGTACACTAGCCGGATGTTAAAAGAACTCACCTACACCACTAAGACAATGAATGTTTTTACCAATCCCCAACATAAATACAGCAGGGTCCGAGGTTATAAAACTTTTGTCAAGGATGTAAAGGATTACCTCCCATTAAATTCACTCAAAACTCACTCCACGCACTCATTCAATTTCATTCCTAAATCATATCAAAACCATTCACCTTGTCAATTTTAAATTCAACTGTATTTGGATATTGATAATGAGAAAAAATTCGATAGTGTAGCGTCTAATATGTTTTTTTTCTGTCGGAAAAGGGTAAACGTAAATATTATTTTGCTGAGTCTGTATAAGAATATCAGAATATACAGTAATATTTTTCGAAACAAACTCGCCTCTTTTCCGTCGCTAGGGAGGAAAATTATCTCAATATTCAACTTTCTATACAAGTGAAGACATGCGATTAATTGATGAGATGGTCGTGCAGCCTTCTGTACTGTTGGTCTCATTTGAATTTTAAATTTAAAGATGTATAATTATGTTGGACGCTTCTTTTGAACATTATTGATTGAATGGAGTTTTTAACGCCGCTTTCAACATTTCTTCAGTTTTCAGGCGACTGAAGCACCTAACAATGGCTTCCTGGTATTTCTCTCACCAGTTCAACCATCACGTCCCTTCCTAGCCTCCAGCTGCTATCTTACATAAGCCACGATTATCAACCCATCGGTGAGAGACACATTTTTTGAACATTATTGATTGAATGGATTTTTAACGCAGCTTTCACCATTTCTTCAGTTTTCAGGCGACTGAAGCCCCTTACAATGGATTTCTGGTATTTCTCTCCTCAGTTCAACCATCACGTCCATTCCTAGCCTCCAGCTGCTATCTCACATAAGCCACGATTATATACCCATCGGTGAGAGACACATTTTTTGAACATTATTGATTGAATGGATTTTTAACGCAGCTTTCAACATTTTTTCAGTTTTCAGGCGGCTGAAGCACCTAACAATGGATTCCTGGTATTTCTCTCCTCAGTACAACCATCACGTCCCTTCCTAGCCTCCAGCTGCTATCTCACATAAGCCACGATTATCAACCCATTGGTGAGAGACACATCTTTTGAACATTACATAAGTTACATGAGTAAAGTAAAGAGGGAAACCTAACATTGTAAATTCTAATGTAGTGTTATTACAATTATCAATTCTAACCAACAACAGTTTGTTCAATTAAAGTGAAGTCATCATTACACGCATTTGTAGAAAAGAAAATGACGCGTCCCGCCATATTCGTACGAATGTTAGAAAAGTTGTTACATTTTGTTTAGCTCACGTTGAACTCACTATTGGGTGTATAAAATAACGAGTTATTGTCTGAGAATACAAGTTTACGCGAGAATCGCTTTAAACATTTATTTCGGCTATTTAATTTAAACCAGCAATTTCGGGTCATTTCGACCGTCTTGTTTTTTTCTTGTCATTCCCTCCCCCTCATTCAACCCCACTTCCTTTTAGAAATTCTTTTCGCATGATGTAATGCATTTTATGGCTTTTCTGTGGCACTGCGGTTTTTATCAATTCTGTCTTTGTCTGAAGTCGAGTCGTTGTCATAATTCAACAATTCAACGAAGCATAACGTCGCCGTAAGTAAATGCAGTTTTTTTTTCCGAAATTGTTCCACACGTACTAATTTCAATATCTTTTTTATTTTTAAATATTTTCATCGTACATTTAATATAACCATATCAAAAATATCATTTCTTAAATTAATATTAATTCTCGTATGAAAGAAGAACCTGCTATTTAATCGTATTATGAATGGAAAACCCAGTTTTAAAACAGCCTGAAAAGATTTCGTTCCATAAGGATTTCAGCATATATATACTTAGTCAAAAAAGTTTAGCAACACGTAATGTTTTTCGTTTAATATTTTTCTGCAGCAGAAATATTGTAAACGAATGAAGAAAAACATTGACTTCAACCTCGTAGCAATAGATTCATGCTTTTCGTTTGTTCCAATGGTGACTCCATAATCACAAACATAGCCAAAACGGCGCGAGGGGCGGATATAAAAAGTCACAGCCTGGCATTTTTTTTCCAGATTTCTGTTTTGCGTTTTAATATCACGCAGTCTGGAGCAACAAGCATTTAAGCAAATGATATCTTTGGTCATTGTCTGTCTTTCATACTTAAATGAATCTTCTGCATGTAAACTCTTGGTTATCGTAATGTGATAAACGTCTCCCGAAATTCTGAAGCTATAGTTGACGTGGCAGATTTCAAGTGAACATATCAAATTAATGGGATCAAGGAAAGGTTCATAAGCCAATTTTTTCGTCTTTTACACCATTGGCGTCATAGAAAATTGACAATACAGAAATGCCGTTATGTGATCATCCTCCCTTAATGACCCTGTCAATGTTCTGTTCGATCAATTGAGCGGCTTTCTTTGAATTGTTTCAAAAGTGATGAAAAGTGAAAATTTTAGACTGACTTTAGCCTGTAAATTTGATCTACCGACGTAAAACGCTTGAAAACTCACGGTACGCCCGAACTGGTGATCTACAAAGTTAACATTCTTGATTCGGATAGCCAATTGATAAGCTCATCGCTCAGGCACCAACTCACTTTATTGATATTGACATAGACTATTTTACAATTCAACCATTAGTGTTGCAAAACTTTTTTGGCTATGTATATTTACCTGAAGAACTAATTGTAAAACTTATTGTTACGCTTCCCCATTTTTTAAATAGACACAGTATTTTCCATATTCATATTTATTAGCATCTTAAAAAATTAAAATGCATTACATATGTGTGATCTATCAGTGATACTTTCATGTTACATTTTACACGCGTTTGTTGCGCTGAAAAAACCAAATGAACCAAAAAAGTATGCAATTAAAGTGTGGTGTATGAACTATGAATGGTTCAAGCATTATTTTGAAATAATTTATAAGACTTATGAGAGTAAGATGTCTTGTGAAAATAAGTTCTTAGACAAGGGGATGAAATTTTTCAAAACGTGACCCAATACCGTCCGCGATGTCGCTTATTTTTTTCAAATACCGAAACCCCCTTTGAATACTAATACAAATGAATGTTCTGCGATTTGGGTTATGAGAAAGCGTATACTGTTCCACGTTTTTACATGTTTGTTCAATATCGAGTGATTCAAGCATGTAAAGAAACAGAGTTCAATTACTTAATGTACCCAAACAGTACGCAAATAACTACGATAATTGTTCTTTATAGCGGCGAAACTGTGTAATTTGCGATAAATCAAGAATAATGACGTAAAACAAATCGTTTAACGACACGCTTCTTTCTAATTTTGTATCATTCAAAGAAGTACGTTTCTTTTATTCTACTTATTTATCATTCATTATATTGTTATCAGTATCAAATATGTAAAGCCGTAGTTACACTGATGCGATCTGACTAGTTTTTGAAATCGCACATTGTCATTGAACTATCGCAGGAAAAACGTTTTGTGAACACAATTAAACGACGATGATCGCCGGTTACTGGTGGTGAACGCTGACAAACCGTTTCTCATGTGCTGTTGTTTGAATCTTCTAGAACAGTCAGTTTGTTAGAGATTCAATTTAAAATCAACAGGAAAGGTTTTATACATTGGTTGATTGAATGGAGTTTAACGCCGCTTTCAACATTATTTCAGTTATATCGCGGCGGCTGGAGCACCTACATGTAACAATGGTTTCCTGGTATTTCTCTCACCAGTTCTCTCACCTCCCACATTCTTTCCTAGCCTCCAGCTACTATCTCACATACGTCTACGATTATTTACCCATTGGAAAGTTTTTATACTTGGTTGGACAATGTATATATAACATAGTATAACGGTATTTAAGTAATGAAAGAGTAATCGCTTAAACTTATCCGGCTTAAACCAAACTTGACTTCAAAAAAAGTATTATTTTCGGGGACATTCGAGCTAAACTAAAATCCGGCTTAACTTTTTCCAAAAACAAATGGCAAACAGTGAAGGTTAAGATCAGACAGCACCTCTGTGCGGGCTGATCTTTGTATGTTCTGTCTATGAAATCTCTGCGCATAACAGGGTTTAAGTCGTGAACAGAATAAGAGCGGTTCATACAAAAATAAATAAGACCTTTGATAAAGTATTTAAGGTGTTTTGAAATGATCTTTGAATCGTCTTCGTATAATTTATTTTCACCCAATTAGGTCTGCTTTTTCTTTGCTGTGCTTCAAATACGAGTAATGAAGTGTAGAAATAATAACAAAAAAAAGATGATTCCTAATCAACCATTTAAGTTGTAAATGTTAATAGTTTAATACATTTCTGTAGAGCTCCTCTTTTCTTACATTATGTTTCTGTTTCCAAGTGGCAACTATTTTTTTTTTCAAACGTAAATCTGATTAACAAAATATTCTTCTTATGATTGGAAAACCATTATTCTATGAATTACGATGGTAACACATTGTAATTTGGTTCTAAGTGCAGAATTTACCCGCCACTTTCTCCAATCTTGGTCATGGGCTTGTTTAAGGTCACCCAACATCATCGTTACAAAGTATTTCACGAGTAAAAAGTCAAAATTTAGGAAACAAGATAAGTTAAGTGAAGTCAATAGAAGAATAGGCTTTTATCTCTTTGGCTTTTTGTTTTATCTCTATCGACTTCGATTCTACTATGATTCAAATGTATATGAGTAAGTGTATCTTCCACTATGCTTTGACAGCGGCTCAATAAAGACACTATCCATATTCTAATTAAGTGAAATAAAACTATCGAAATGTGTCTTGTAATTAAGAACAAGAGTCTCAACGTCAAATATTTTATATGAAAGACTCTTTTTGTTATGCGACAGAATATCCCCGATGACGTGAGCGAGACCAGGTGACAAAGAAGATTTCGTTAAATGTACAGCCAAATCCATCCATAAATGCAAGATGAGTTGCGTTCACAATATGCATACGTATATGTATATCCATACCTTCGGACGGACGGACATATAAAGAGGATGATAAAAATACTTGGGCTGGTTCGGCGGCGTATGAAATGGTTTTGACACTGATCACACATGTCAGATATTTAGAAAATATTCTTACGCCAACATAATCATCGACTGCAGTGTCAACAACATAGTGTGTTCATAAAATATCAACCCTAATTAACGAGCCATATATAAATAAATAAATAATAGGCTTTGTCGAGTTCTTATATTTTTCAGATGATGAATTAAATAAATTTGGTTCTTCAGGAATACAATTTTGAAATTCTTTTCAATAAAAGACATGATTTTTTTTTGTCTCGACAAAAATATTGCTTTTGTTTGCGAAACCTATGAAGCAGCTATGACATCATTTTCAAGGTAACGAAAGAGCACATTTTCATACGAATTGCATCAGTATGATCAATCGGAAACAGTAGTCTAAGCTGTTACTTGGGATCACATTTTTGAGTAAATTTTCGGAGAAATTGGGGCGAATGCGTAACCGGATCGAACCGGTCGCGTGAGCAGACGACGCTTCAGTGGTTCCCAATAGCGCGCGATTTGAAATTTAAAATTAGGGCCGTATTGGCGGGTTATGCGGTGCAGATTTCCAATATTTGAATATTGTGCCTTCTTGCGGGGCTTGCAGACGACGCTTTCTTGTTGATGGGCTTGCAGACGACGCTTTCAATTTTTCCCACAACGGTGTTTACATTTGTCGTCTTTTCGTCTTTCTTTTGTTCTTGCATCAATACCAATTTTATCATCTGAAGTAACCCCCAACTTGGACCACCCTACATTTCGCCGTTTAGGGAAAGGATAAAAGTCATATTTAGCAGACGATCTTATTGTACACTACAAGTCAATGATAACCCGAGCGTTAACCAAGCTGTTTTATATCGTTAAATGTAAAGTGTTAAACCTTGACTAAAGTAAATTGTAGCGAAATTATAACGAGGTTTAAAATGGGTTTATCTCGCATAAAGTGGAGTATATTTTAAACATGTTTCGTCTGCTATTTTCTAATATTTGTTTTAGCGAGAGCGATAGTAAAATACACCTGCTCTCTATGAATGTTAATACCTAACTGATAAGGTGTTTGATTTCTAAATTTTGGACGAATCCATGCGTGAAGGGTACACAGGTAGCGTGTGTCGCTATCTTTCAATTACAATAGATACGGGATTGCACAACAGTTTAACCTATGTTTGCAATGGACTCGTTCGGTGAGTATATAAACGCGTGGTTTATCGATAAAACTGTTAGCCTCTGCAGTATTTCAACGCAAAGTACCGACAATTTCTATCGATTTTTTCCAACTGGCGAAAAGGTACAGGTAAGTATTATTTTTGCGGGTTGAACGGTTACCGCATTCGGGACGTGTATTCGGCCTTTTACACCAAGGCTCAATATAGGGTTTGATTTTCTCACTGTTGGATTATGATGACCGCTCGTTTACATCACTGTATAACTAAATAGTATGATTTAGGTATTATTTCGGGTTGCTTCCAATGCGAGACTTCCAGGGGCAAAGATGTGTCGTTAAACTATATCATATATACTTGGCAATAGATTGATGTGTGAATAGGAATCGGCTCTTTATCTTAGAAAGGAATTCTAGATTTTTTGAGTAGGTATTTCCCCGTCTCGTAAGAGGATCTAACCGCAGTGATTACTACATGGAGCATGCCAGTCAGCTTTGTATACCATACGGGTGCTTACTTAAACAACTTATCTTTTATGCTTTCTCGCTTACACACAAACAAAGGGTAAAAATTGTTTCACTTTTATTTACAAATATAAATACATGCATATGACAGCTAAACTTCATACATTGTCTTCAGCATTGACACAACTGTTAAACTTTTGGAGGTATAATTTCTATTACACAAAAGTTTTGTTTGTTTCGACCTTTCCTCAGGTCTTCAACACTTTCTCGAACTGTCTAAGTCTGGTGTGGATCCACGTAAGAAAGACACCATGAAAACGCTGTTTTCAACCCTTTTGTGTTTTATTTCCGTTTGTAACGGTCTATTCCTGATAATTGATTGAAGTCCATAAACGTTTGTGCAATACTATTTAAATGCGAGATATTTTCCCAATATTTTCGCCGCCCCTATGGTTCGGTTGGTAGGGCAATTGACTTCAATACACATGAATTGAAATCTCGTGAGTTCGATTCCCGGGGCTGGAAGACTAACAAATTCATAGTCAACAGCATACATATAATCTCTCGGGTGAGACGTTAAGCCGAGGACCTAATGTCGGTGCTATTAGGTACGAAAAACCCCTATAGCAAATTCCAGCAGTAGTTATTGCACTATCCGCCGTAATAACTAACCGTCTTCTAGGGGGCATTAGGCATAATGGTCAAGGCTACGGTACCAACGATTAATATGCGTAAAACTGTTAAACTATTCAACACAGACATAGATAAACAATTCAGGGGGAAGGCGTCAAAGAGCACTTTTACATTGAAATTGATAATGATTTGTCGAGACTCACATAGAACTGCGGATCCATATGTATACCTTATCTAGTTAAGCAGACGAATTATTATGACGTCAGACTGTAGTGTATAAATGTTTTCATCGTTACGCTAGAATTGGTAAAGAGTATTTTATAAACTACAGTGCTGAGATTTCTAAAAAGAGTAGTTAATGAAACAAAATGATTGAATGGGGTTTACGTCGCTATCAGCATTTTTACAGATATATCGCGGCCGATGTAACATCACATAATGGATTTCTAATATTTCTCGCACTTGTACTACCATTCAAACACTTTCCTACCCTCCAGCTACTACCTGACATTGGTTTTCGGTTATCTACCTATTAGTGTATTTACTCATGGAATAATAAATAATAAAACAAGCCAATTACTATTTACAATATTTATTTTACACATGTTTACAAACATATTTATTCAATATCATTAGCACTGATCCAGCTATTGAATTTCTTAGGATAATATTGCCATTTGACAAAATATTGTTTGTTTCGACCTTTTCCTCTGGTCTTCAACACTTTCTCCACTTTCCAAGTCTGGTTCGGATCCACGCTTACTTTTTGCATTTCGCTTTAGTAGAAAGTTCCTTTAAGCTCCTCATTTTGTAAATCCTTTAGTCTATAAATCGGTAATGTACCTCTGTGATAACGTTTGTACACTTTATAGACTTCACCGGTAAAAGTCTGGTCGTAGGCTCGATTAAACACTGTCCTTAGATGACTTATCCGTACGTAGTCACCGATTTTGTATTTAAAAGGTTTGAATTTTTTATTCGTTTGTTTTTTCATTCTGTGCCATATAGGTAGCGAGTCGAACTTCCTCTTGGTTACTGCTTTTCACATCAACCGGTCTCATTCTTATTGTTCTGTGATAAGTGTGATTATAATTGTTGGCGATATCCTGTAGCACAGGCAGAAAAGTTGCTGTATCTTTGTAAGAAAAATAGCGCATCAGACGGGTCTTCACTGTCAACACGGCCCGTTCAGAGGTCGATGCTTTCGTCTCATTCTGTGACGGAAAATAAAAAATGTCTTTTTTCTTCATCAGATCTTGGACCTTTTTGGCTCTAAATTCTTGACCTGAAAGGGATATAAACGTGTAGTACCAGTCGATATTTATAATTCAACGTGATGTAGAGAATACAGCTTTACAAAACTTTAATACTTGAATCTAATTTTGTTAAATATAAAGTTGATTTAGCGAAGCAATCTCTATGATATCTGTTTGACGTAAGTCTTTAATCTAAAATGAATTGAAAAAAACACATACCTTTGTCAGTGATAAGCTTTTTTGGCGATCGTTTCGAAGTTTCAAAGATTGTCTTGAATGCGTTTGCCACCTCATCGCCTGTTTTATTCTTTAGTGGTTGTAACCAGACATATTTTGAGAACGTGTCAATCACCAACAGAATATATTTATAGCCCTGGTTCCAGTCAGCAAATTTAACCATGTCCATTAAATCAGCCATCCATAAATCGTCTTTGCCTGCACTGATCACATGGTTTCTTTGAAACCGTCTTCTGACTGGTTTATGCAAACTGTAGGACCCTTGATCATGCAAAAATTGACGAATTTTATGCATGCCTATTTGGTATTTTCCTTCGGATTTCACCACTTTGTACAATTTCTGTGGGCCCGCAAAACCCCCCGGGTGTGCTACGTCATTGTAAATACTTTTTAAATATTTTTTCCAAGTGGCCATGTTCAATGTACAGAGTTCGCAACACTAATAAATAAATTTATAAAATTGAATTACTTTTATATATTTTACTAGTCACTTTCATCGTCACTGACGTCATCTTCATCTGATCCCTCTTCTTCGTCATCATCGGAAATTTCCGTATCAAATAGCTCTTGAAAGGTGTTCTTATGTTTCCTCATGACTTTATTTACAGCCGAGGTTGTATTTTGACCTTTGGAGATCAGTTTATCTATTTGAGCCATGATTTGCTGATGCGCTTTATTGCTTCTGAGTGGTAAAATGTAATTATCTATTAACGATTGATATTTGCCGAAAAACTCTTTTTCGTCGTAGTGTTTTATGCGGTCTTCGGCCATTTCTTGTGCAGTCTCACTGTCCTCTCCTTTATCTGTTAATGCATTGTAAATTTTATCAAATTTACCACTGTTATTTTCTCGGGCTCTTTTCCATAATTGTACGTAAGCCGAATTATATTCAACAGAATCGTCGTCTGTGTCACTATCGTTCATTTCATCGTGCTTTCGTTTCCTCTGGTCCATGTGTTCGGGACACCACCCATTTTTGACATGTCTTTGCACGTCGTGAACTGTGTCAAATAACTGACCACAATCATCACAAGCTTGTCCCTTGTTTTCCATAATTTGTTCAAAATTATTTTCGGAATTATTTTGCGAATTTTCGAGCACTGAGTTATTCTCGATGTGACTTGTCTGAACTCCAACTGCAGAATGATTTGAGCTTGTCAAAACTTCTTCTTTTATAGTTTGAGCTGGAATCACGTGATCCGAGCAAGGTGAATTTCGGTAATTCTGTCTTATACATTTTAACCTTTGATTATCTTGCGTAAACGGCTTAAGGTCCACCAGTAAGTATCCATAAGGATACTTTGTAGCTTTTGAAAATTGTTTTAATAGTATATCACTTTGTCCAGGATACATTTGTCTTGCCAATGTCATCACAGACTGGCTATCTATCGGGTTATTGAACAATATCAAATAATGACAGTTTCTTCTTTGTGTAGGATCTTTGTTTCCAAATAAATTCTGGTTTATAGATATAACGGATAAGGATCTATGATGTGACCCTTCAGTAAACAGGTCTGTGATACGCTTATCTTTTCCGGCTTCAGAGTATAAATCGTCCAGAATCAGTAGATTATTTATCCCAGGATTAAAGAAATAATCTTCATCCAAATCAGTAGGGATGCCCTGTATAAATTCTACTCTAGGCTGCAGAGATTTCTGTATGATGGTGTATAAGGGCTGCCATCTTTTATAGAGCCATACAATCCTTTGGATGTTCGGATGAATTTTTGAGCTGTGATTCATCAATAAATCTTTCACCATAGTTGTTTTTCCACACGCTGAAAAACATCAATTTAATTTAGTATATATTTGATACGCTACAAAATGAACAGGTTAAGAGAAGAAAAACAAAATGTCCTAAAAATATAGTCGAAATTCTATGATAAAAAACTCTATTATTTGAAAACAGTTTTTTTTTTTTTTTTTAGAAATATATGAAATGTCAATTGAAAATTACAAAGAATACAAATTACCAAAAATCAAGTAATGATTTATTTAAAAATACAGAAAAAAGAAAACATATGCATAAAATCAGAAGCAATAATAATAGTTTATAATTATAAAACAGGAATGGATTTTAGAAAGGTAGGCCATTTTTATAAATTCAAGGATGTGAAATTCAAAATCATTGACACATAGACATTTTATCTTGTTAATTGCTTAAAAAATATGATAATACTGATACCTGTGGGACCCGATATCATCATAGTAAATGGGTGGTAAAATGTAGTTTCTTCTGGTGGCGATTGAGGCCCATGTGGTGGTGGTGGTGGTGGTGGTTGAGTTCCTTGTGGTGGTGGTGGTGGTGGTGGTGGTGGTGGTGGTGGTGGTTGAGTTCCTTGTGGTGGTGGTGGTGGTGGCGGTGGTGGTTGAGTTCCTTGTGGTGGTGGTGGTGGTGGTGGTGGTGGTGGTGGTTGAGTTCCTTGTGGTGGTGGTGGTGGTGGTGGTGGTGGTGGTTGAGTTCCTTGTGGTGGTGGTGGTGGTGGTGGTGGTGGTTGAGTTCCTTGTGGTGGTGGTGGTTGTGGGGGTGGTGGCAAAGGCATATTATGTTTCTGTTTAAAATGTCTCAGCATAGCATCCTTTCTACAAAATCCCTTGTGACAATCTGGACACTGCGTAGAAAACATGTTGACACTCTGGTGGCTCAGTTACAAATGAGAACTGAAAACAAATAAAGATTTTATATAGGATCATTTCATTTCATAGCCATTGCGCATGCGCAAGAAAACATATATAAGCTTTGTATTTAGGAAATTGGTTCATTCCCACGCTAGTGTTCATTAAGAAACATTTGTTACAATATTAAAAGGAATTATAAATAAAAGGTATCATTTTTTTTATTGTAGTCTCGCCTGATATTTTGTAGTCTCGCCTGAATTTTTATAGTCTCGCCTGATAGTTAACGACCGAACATGCTTAATTAATGATGAAATAGTTTACTAGAATTTAAAAAAGTTTGCATATTTTTTTTTATTTCTAGATTTTATTTAAATAATGTTATATCTATATAGTTAACATGACACATTTTAAAACTCGAGACTAATACAAACTATTTTTCTTCAGAACTAAAGATGGCTACTTACCAATGTGAGGAGTGTGGCGCTAATTTTCCAAAATTGAGCCAGCTGCTACAACATCGACGTTCGCAAAACCACTGGAAAAAATATATATGTCCTAGTTGTAAGAAGGTTTTTAACAGAAAACAAAACCTGGACAGACACATGAAACGGCATGCCGATGATAATAATTATCATTGTCCTGAGTGTCTGAAAGTGTTCGACAGAGAAGATGTATTGGAGAATCATCTACATTCTCAGCATGGCTGGGGAGCACCAAAACGTCGTGCTACAGATGAAGACGGTAGTGGTGTTTCTAAGAAGAGAAGAATCATTAATGATCTCTATACCATAGCGAACATTAGTGAGCGCCATATAGAGAAATTCAAGACATCAGCCAAGTATTACAAAATTAAAGTCGCGGATATCGACATACAAGAGCTGCCAAATATTCTGAAGACGGTGAAGAAAATCTTCCAATCCATTTTCAACAATATAGTAGAGAACATGTCATCTACAGACTTAGTGCGTGTCACATTGGACAATCCTCAATTAGATTTCCCTATTGTATTGCCTTTTATGAGGCGCTCTGAACTAACTGTAGATCGAGTTCTCTCTGAAATCGAACGTGTTTTACAATCATATGAACAATTTGTGCTTGACGAGACATTCGGAATAGAGTGGGTCCATGTCCAGAGTATGTCAGGTTCTGGCTACAAAAAGGGTTTTGTGGATATTTCAAAGATGGTAGAGAGAAAACAAAGCATTATTCAAATAAAAAACAAAGACAATTTGTGCTGTGCACGTGCCTTAGTTACAGCAATTGCACGTGTTGAAAAAGATCCAAGATGGAATAGTATTCGACTAGGACGAGACGTTCAAAGGGAACTTGCGGTGAATCTTCATGAACGAGCAAATGTACCACTTGGTGAATGCGGCATTGAAGAAATTAAACGATTTCAAGACGCTCTAAGTGGATACCAAATACACATACTTTCAAAGGAACATTATAATGCCATAGTGTTTAATGGGCCGAGGGGAGGAATACCGATTTATTTATATTCCCATGACAACCATTATGACGTCATCACGTCTATGACAGGATTCCTCAATAGAAGTTACTTCTGTCAACAGTGTAAGAAGGGATACCAACATAAGGAACGCCACATATGTAATGAGCCGTGTCACTATTGTAGAAGTCTTCATGATAATAAAGAAGAGGACTGGCAATACTGCACCTCATGTAACTGCAAGTTTGTCAATAAAGAAAGTTTTGTGCACCATTTGAAAAAATCTTACAAGGGGAAATCCACCTGTCAGATTATCTATAAGTGCACACAATGTGGACAAATGATAAACCGTACCAAACACAAGCGACAACATGTTTGTGGTGAGACTTACTGTCAAACATGTAAGGACTTCTATGCCGATGGACACCAATGCTATATGCATCCTGTTGATGACGAATACCAGCAGGAAACATCTGGGCACAAATCCGACAAGAAACAAACCCGATATATATTTTTCGATTTTGAGTGCACCCAAGACACTTATCAGGAATGCGAGAAGGGTTATGTACCTGATAAATGTCGTGGATGTAAAAACTGTAATAAGACATGGTGTGGGTCATATGAACATGTACCCAATCTTTGTGTTGTACACAAAGTATGTACAAAATGTATAAACAACGACTTCACCGCGCCTTGCGAATGTCAGTATTGTGGCTTGAAAGAAAGGGTTTTTTCTGGTCCAAGTACTATAACGTCTTTTTGTAAATGGCTTTTTTCTGGTGAAAACAATGGCACGACTGTTATTTGTCATAACTTTAAAGGCTACGATAGCTACCCAATACTTCGTTATCTTCATGACAATGCCATTTTGCCCGAGGTCATTACAACGGGGTCCAAATATATGTCAATAACAATTCCCCAATGCAAAATAAGATTTATTGATTCAATAAACTTTATTCCTATGACATTAGCCGCCATGCCAGATGCCTTTGGTGAAAAAGAGCTTGCCAAAGGTTACTTCCCCCACCTTTTCAACAGACGCGAAAATGAAAACATTGTCCTAGATCAGTTACCGGACATTAAGTACTACAACCCTGACGGAATGAAGCCAAACGACAGGATTAAGTTTTTGTCTTGGTACGGGAAGCATTGCCATGATCATTTTGACTTCAAAGTTGAGTTATTACGGTACTGTAGATCTGATGTCGACATTCTTAGGAAATGTTGTTTGAAGTTCAGGTCGTTATTCATGGGTTTAACTAAAAAGAAAGGAAGTGGCGGGATAGATCCATTCGCAAAGTGTATCACAATTGCATCGGCATGTAACCTAGTATTCAGAACTCTTTTTCTCGAATATGAAAGCATTGGTATTATACCACCTCATGGTTATAGACCAGAAGAGAAACAGTCAGCTCTAGCTTATCAATGGCTGTCCTATCTAGCCCATGAAAAGAATATTACCTTTCAGCACGGTCGAAATAAAGGTGAAAAACAAATAGGTCCTTATAAATTGGATGGATTTTACGAACACGAGGGAAAACAAATCGCGTTAGAATTTCACGGATGCTTTTGGCATGGTTGTCCTAAATGTTATTCCAAGTCTACTATAAACCCCGTGGTGGAAATGTCTATGGCAGATCTATATACAAAGACCATAGAGAAACAAGCTTATTTAGAATCTGAAGGGTTTACTTATCTATGCATCTGGGAATGTGAATTTAAGCAACAGTTGTCAGAGAACAAGGTATTGAAAGATTTTGTAGACGCCCTAGAAATAGGGTCACCTTTGGAACCTAGGGACGCCTTTTACGGTGGACGAACAGAGGCCTTTAAACTCTATGAAGAAGCCTCAAATACCAAAACAATAAATTACTATGATGTAACATCTCTCTACCCATGGGTGAATAAAAATGGCAAAATACCAATGGGTCATCCAGATATCATAACTGATCATTTTAAAGATCTGGAACATTATGAAGGGTTGATGAAATGCAAAGTTTTACCTCCGCGAGGGTTGCACATTCCTGTCCTACCTTCAAAATGCAACGGAAAGTTGTTGTTTAGTCTTTGTCGTACGTGCGGCGAAACCTATCAGAATTCATCTTGTCAACATACTGCACAAGAAAGGTCATTCACTGGAACATGGGTCACTGATGAGCTTAAAATGGCTGTGTCTCAGGGTTACAAAATACTGAAAATGTATGAGGTTTGGCATTTTGACAACATTTCTCAGTATGATCCTATAACCAAGACCGGTGGGTTGTTTACTGAGTATGTCGATACATTTCTTAAGGTCAAACAGGAAGCCAGTGGCTGGCCAGACTGGTGTGTTAATGAACAAACCAAACAGAAATACATACAAGATTATAATGCCAAGGAGGGTATTCTCCTTGACTCTGACAAGATCATTGAAAACCCAGGCTTGAGATCTTTAGCAAAACTAATGTTGAATTCCTTTTGGGGGAAATTTGGTCAACGTACTAATTTGGCACAAACAACATTTGTCACTCAACCTGACCAGTACTTTGACATGATGACTAGTGATAAACAAGAAATAAAGAATGTTAGGTTCGTCAATGACGAATCCGTTCAAATTGACTGGGTCCATAATGATGACTTTATTCCAGCATCTTCCCGCACTAACGTTGTCATTGCCGCTTATACAACGGCACAAGCACGTCTTAAATTGTACAGTTATCTGAAACCCCTTGGAGACCGTCTCTTGTATTGTGACACAGATTCAATCGTATTTATCACATCTCCTGGTCAATGGATGCCACCTCTTGGAGACTATTTGGGAGACCTTACAGATGAGATTCCAGATAAGAAAGCTCCCGATAATACAATCACACAATTTGTAACGGGTGGTCCAAAGAATTATGCTTACAACTTATTGAAACCCAATAAAAAGGGTCAAACCTCTATTTGCAAGGTACGGGGGATCACTTTAAATTTCAAAAACGCATTGGATATCAACTTCACTACATTACACAAAATGGTCACAAGTAGGGAAGAAGTAAAGCCAATCAAGGTCGTAGATAACCATAAAACTTCGCGAAATGCTGAAAGATGTAACGTCATTACCAAAACAGAAACCAAAGATTACAGAATCGTCTTCGATAAGCGCGTGATCACCAATGACTTTAACACTCTTCCTTTTGGCATATAGTCACTACATATAAAATAACATATAAATGATGCATGTAAATATCTCTATATTATCGTTGTTTCCACATCTCTACTGCTGAATTTAGTTTTATATGTATTCTATATACCCAAAATACGAATGAATTGTAAAAACATGTATTTTGTAATTAAAATTGTAAAATATTCAACGTTGTTGTTTTATTTGATGTTTCAAGAGCAATATAGTCCCTTTGTGGATTTTGTCACACGGCGGTTATACAGCGAGTGTCTTAAATCCAAGACACAAACTGAAAGTATTACATAGTGGTAATTATCACCACAAAAAAGCGTCGTCTGCAAGCCCATCAACAAGAAAGCGTCGTCTGCAAGCCCCGCAAGAAGGCACAATATTCAAATATTGGAAATCTGCACCGCATAACCCGCCAATACGGCCCTAATTTTAAATTTCAAATCGCGCGCTATTGGGAACCACTGAAGCGTCGTCTGCTCACGCGACCGGTTCGATCCGGTTACGCATTCGCCCCAATTTCTCCGAAAATTTACTCAAAAATGTGATCCCAAGTAACAGCTTAGACTACTGGAAACCCTAGGCCCTAGACCTCCGGAATAACAAGGGAGAAGCTATGATAGCGCGGCATTTCGCGTATATGTTTGTATAACGTCGCAAACATCAACGATCCCGCTAAAGATGACGTTGCATAAAACAAATCAAAGATAGAATATTACTTGTGATATTGTAAATTTGTAACAAAATGTGGTGTTTGCTGCGTTTTGTCATCAAATTATAATTTGCCTAAAAGATCATAATAGACCACCAGAAAGAATTAACAATTTGTGTATTTTTCAAGTTTATTAAATTCCCAAAATACCCCCAGAAACCGAATTAACATAAGAAGACCAAAATTACCACACTAACGTAGTTTCCATTTTACGAAAATGTCCAAGCGATGTTCCGAATGCAGTGTAATAACACCTGATTAACTGCAAAAAATATCTATGAGTTTTTTGTTGTTATTGTTGTTTTTTTCCTTTTTTACTTTTACGTTGGTCAAATCACAAATGATCATAAATGTAAAGGATGTCCTGGAATTTAGTGTTCCTATTTTTGTATCCCTGTTCTGTTTGTTTTAATCACTTATGAACCAAGACAAAAACGCACATCTTTCGAAACACAATATTCATTTATATGTACATTGCAATTCTGCCCTTGAACTACTGTATATGCCCTATTTGGTTTTAGAATAGAAGCTAAATTAGACCCATTGGGACACAAACGGAAATTCACAGGATTTTATCTATTTGAGGCAATTCATCAATTTAAAACGAAATTCTAGTGGAACCATTGTTACTTTTCGTAATTACCCGGAATCAGTGCGAATATGGAAATATATTAGACATGCAATTCATCTTGATAACGGAATATTTCTATCAATATAGAGACTACACATGGAGACCACACCGTGGTCTTGTCGAGATTCGATCCCGGGACCTTACGATCCCAAAAACCACCGTCCAAACCATTAGACCATGGACTCCACATGTACTTTTATATCTCTTTGTTTAGGTGTCAATGTATTAAAATTATAAAATACATAAAAACAATTAGACGACAAAAATGAGAAAGAATTAACCATGATAGATCAATTAAAATACGCGTACTGTTGTTGTTTTGTTTTATTCGAGCTTAGAATGGATATCAGTCTTGCGTTCAGGATCCAAAAATCGGTGCAAATAGTGCAAAGCGGGATATAATTCGAAAACTGTTTGCAGCGCTTTTTCATCCTGAACGCAAGGCTGGTATTAGGCGCACCAGAACACATCATATCATTTCCTATCACCCACCTTTGGTTAACTACTAACCTAACATTTCTGACAGACAAGTGACACCGGGAGAATCTCGAGCAAGATAAGCTCACCATGTTACTGTTAGAAACATCATGAAGCAAACACTCATCCCACCCGAAACTATTCTTAATCACTCCTTCCACGCACCATTCATTTAATACTTACACTCATTTAAACCATTTAGAAACAATTCAAGCTTCCGAACATGCAACAGAATCGGTCACGATGCTTAAAAATTCATTCAAATCGATAAAAAGATTACTGTTCAAAACAATGTGTTGATTTGTGTGCGACCGCGGAAGAACTTAAACCTGATACCATCTTCTAAACGGATACTTTGTTTTGCCGAAAAAGGAATATTTTCTCTCGTTTCTCAAATTGGAAAGAAGTAGAATTGTATAAAATATCATTCGAAGAAAATTTTCAATTGATTTCGACCGTTAAAAATGTGTGGAATATATATATATATATATATATCTTTATTTTAGTCTCATTCATGTACATCATTTACAAACATTTATACAAACATTAAAAAGTACATGACCATTCACATATAGAATTATAAGAGACTTACATGATTAAAACAATACTAACCGTAAAACAGTTGCTACACAAAAGAGGATAGAGTAAGAACCAATTGCTAATGGTACAGTTGTTTTCGTCTTATTTAATAAATGTAGAAAAAACGTTTATATGTGACGGGAAATTTGTGGTTTGTTTAAATTATAATGAAAAAGAAAAAGGCAATTAACCCTTTCACACTGACAGTGTACATAATTAGCACCTGGTTCTTGGTAATATACGTTAAAATATATATCACTTGGGAACTTGTTAAAAATAAAAGTTATTTACACAAAAGCAAAGATCTTTTATTTAAAATTGAAAAGCAGGTTTTGGCTGTTATTCTAATCAAATTATGGTTGGTAAATAATATTTATATCTTCTCTATATCGTTCATGTTCTTGAAATTTTGATGTTCAGAAGATGCTTTATTGTAAAGATCATGACGGAATTCTTCATAATTTTTACAATGAAACAAAACATGACATTCATCTTCCAAAGTGTTACAAAACGGACACTTCCGGTCTACCAATTCAAGATTTTCATACCTCCCTGTTTCAATTCTTAAAGGAGCCACACCACATCTAAACTTACTCATAGCTGAGCGATGTTTAAAAGGTAAAATTACTCTACAATATTCTTCAGTTTCGAAATTAGTTTTAAAAAGTGCATAGGTTCTCAAGTTATTTCTACCAATATTATTTCTTCCAGTTTGTCTTGTAAGAGACAAGTTCCATTTTGCAATATAATTTTGAGTTAATTTTTCTTTCAATAGACCGAACATCTTTGTTTTATTGTGAACAGAATCTATTGACTGGAATTCTGCACAATCTAACTCTAAAACAAGTTTCCTTACAACATAAAACCAATTTCTACATCTTTGACTAGCAATATTTTGTGCCCATAGGGCAATGCGCTTATTTATACGGGTATTAGGGAAACTGGAGAGACGACACCAAAGATTGCTTATTGCTTTCCATTGTCGGACATTAGGTGGTAACCAGCCCATCTCACCAGCTACCGCTGCATTAGGTGTGTACTTGCCTACTCCGAGGAAAAAGCGCATTGCCCTATTCTGCACTGCATTTATGCAAGAAAAGGACTTAACACCCCAAATTGCTGAGCCATATTCTATTACTGGCCAGACCAAAGAATCATAAAGCTTTGTAAAAACATCGTAGGTAAAGCCGCCAATCACTTTCCTTTGGAAAGCAATGATTTTGAAAGGAATTCAAGGGTACCCCTATTTTCAAAATTAACATTAATTGGGGTGTATTATTTACACCTGATCCTTGTTTTAGAAACAAAACAGCCATAATGTTATTTCCTTCATTTTTTCTTTATCTGATACGCAAAAGCCATCGAGATTCGTCATTTATAGGATTAATTTACGAGTATTTCTTAGACCGAAATTTTGAAATAGTTTTTCGAAAATATGCAACTTTAGTGACTTTCGTAAAGGAGGATTCTCGCTATTGTCATTTTGCTACAGACACCAAGGTCAAAAAGCGATTCCATTCTTCTCTTAGAATACGCCAAATTGAACGACTTTTTACTTAAAAATTGAAGATACTCCATATAATGACTAAACGTATATTAAAATGTGACAAATGCAAAGTGGCCGTTTAGAAGTCCTTTTCAGTGTACAAAGTAGAAGTTCGTTTCAGTGTACAAAAGAACGTAGATTATTCAACATAGATAATAAAACATAATATTTTCGCCCAATTTGGAAGAAATAAGCGATCTTGTTTTACTCCCATTAAATTTAATTTAAAACTCGTATTCAAACATTCAATATCATTACATAATCATTCAAAAAACATTTAACATGTCACAATATCACAAAATTATTCCGAAGGGAAAAGAATTAACATTTAATAAAACACTCTGTATTTCAATGTTTCGGCAAAAATTGCCTTTTCGGGAAAACTGAAATAAATCTCTAACATGTCGTTTCACAATTTTTCTGACTGTATGTATGACAGGTGATAGATAGATTACATTGGATAACAAAATCAAATAAAAGTTTACTAGCTTTTTTATTTTAGTTTTTCGTTTTAAAACCCACCACTG
The DNA here is from genome assembly GCA_948146395.1 of Fragum whitleyi. NCBI lineage: Eukaryota > Metazoa > Mollusca > Bivalvia > Cardiida > Cardiidae > Fragum > Fragum whitleyi. The sequence continues at coordinate 15,674,821 of OX411559.1, forward strand.
TCTTGTTTCGTCCCATTTTTTTGCTTTCATTAAATCCCTCCTTTTCTGTATATTTATTTATATGCGACAAAGCCAAACCTTTTTTTAATTTGTACTGTTCAGTTGACGAAATGTCACATGATAACTTAAAATGGTTTATCCTCCCTGAAATTGTAGATCTAATAACTTTTAGTACTCTATAATTGGCTATAATTTATTATCAGTAAGCTTGGTATAATTCCGTTCTACATTAATTAGGTAGTATTTTTATTATTTCATTTGTGACCCGCCAGGCGAAAAATTAAGCCCGGGAACTCCGTAAAGCATATATAAGGAAATGACCGATGGTCCTTATTTACAAATTTTTACACTCATAGGTAGAAAGATCAATCAAAATTAAGAAAATCAGCAAAGTCAAATACATTCTACCTAAGTGAACTGGCGAAGTCAGCACAGACTGACTAGGGTCGAGACTTCACGATACCCAGATGGACCCTTATCGTCTGGCGGGTTTCATATTATATGATTAATATTCTTATTACAAGGAGTAATACTATATAACTGATGTTCCGCCATATACTGTATTTAAGAATTTTTGTTTTAGTTTGCCATCACAAAAAATCATAGGGGTTGATTTCCACTACGACCTTAAGTTAATGAAACGGAGTTTGCAACTGATTAGTAAGAATGCTTTATTATATCTTCATATATTACTCTATTAACTTCTAAGGCAACACTAACCATATGATCCAGCATAAAATTGGCGGCCAGATAAGTACGTGCAAGAGTAGCAGGTGACGACAATACAGGAATCCATCGTAGTATTTTTATCATTTCATTGGTTAACGGACCAGCGTTCGAAGCGACCTTTTCAGTGGCGTCTGTAACACATTTTTTCAAACATTCAGTGATAATAAACATCACTCTGTCCTTCCCATTCTCCGAAACGCGAAGGTTTTTAAGATTGGCTTGGAACTTGGTATTTATGGTGAGGCCAAGCCTTTGTGCAAACTCCCCTTTCAGCGAAGACATGATCGACGAGTTGATGAACACAGATGCGCCTGGTACAGGGACAAGGCCTCCTATTCCCGCCATTATAACCCTCCATTTAATTCTACGCCTCATTATTTCTGCGTGCATCTTTATCATCTCCTCTGATCCAACGCCAAGAACTTTTAATAAGGCTTCTCTTTTTTCGTTAGAGAGTCCCATCGCCATGCTTTCCTTTAGCTTACCAAAGTCCAGAATACAGACCGTTGGTTTCAAGCTGTCAATCAAATATATCTTGTCCTTGTAGCCAGGAAGGTTTAGTTCACAGTCTTCGCGTATTTTAAGTATGATTTTATGGGGAGAAATTCCATCTCCTTTTGCTTGCTTTTCCTTTGTATAGTCATTCCACACGTGCGTTCGGACAAAGAAGAATGCTCGATTACTCTTTTCAATTTCACTAACAATCCACATATCGTTTTCCGTAAATCTATGTGCTGCCATCACAATAAATATATCATATTTATCGAATCCAATGGCCTCCAAATATCTTTCTTTTGGATGGTTAGGCGTTCCCACACCAGGCAAATCCCAGAGTTTCACGTTTGGGTTTTCTTTAGCCTTGTAAGAGTAAGGCTTGACTGTCGTTTCAGTGACCCCAGTTCCGGCTGCCCTTTCATCATTATGTTTAAGACCAAGATATGCGTTGATGAATGTTGATTTTCCAACACCACTGTTACCAATTATAGCTACGTCAACACAGGCACTTTTCCATTCGTCCATTTTTTTTTCCGATAGAACTTTAACAAAATTTGATCTATCACCCGAAATGGTTTCCCATTCCTTGAGCAATTCCTTTATTTCAGAAAGATAATCTCTAAAACTTTGTTCCTTTCTCTGCTCTTTATCAATAGCTAAGTCGGCAATTTGATGAGTAAAATCACCCGGTGTTGCCATTTTCTCCTTTACTTCAATCTAATTCGCAAAACACTATGGATCGATATCAGAAAAGGGAGGGCCTGTCTAAATATTCGTGGATCGGACTGGAGCAAGAATTTTACTAAACAGATGACACGAGTTATGGTAACTATAACATCTACGTATATATATAATACGTATTTAATGTTTTGTATGAGAAAAAATATCTAACGAGGTTGGGAGAATTGATCATCGTCGAGGCTCTGCCGAGACAATTATCAATTCCCACAACCGAGTTTGTATTGTATGAAAATATATCTAACGAGGTTGGGAGAATTGATCATCGTCGAGGCTCTGCCGAGACAATTATCAATTCCCACAACCGAGTTAGATATATTTTCATACAATACACTAAACACGTATTATATTTATCTTATAACCTCTATTTGCCTTGTTTTTGTAGATGTTTCCAACAGAAATGCAAGTTTCTAAAAATAACAGCATTATATATCTGTTCTAAAAAAATAACTATATGATGTCATAAAAAATATCATACGGGATGTTATCACACAGATATTTGTATAGTTATAAGATAAATACTCTTTTGATGATATGCATTGTTTACCTGCTCTTAAATTTACCATGATTATCAGGCTCTTATTAGAGACAACTGGTGTCAAGCAAGCAATAATTTGGCAAATAACACCATAATTCGAATTAAAACACTTGATATTCAATTGTGATCTTGAGCTTGGAGCTATCTGATTTTTTTTTCTAATATCACACTTGATCATGACAGAGAACAATACTGCATAAATATTTTGAAAACTATCCATGTAGGAGAATTTTGTCCGGAAAAATATCATAACGGACAATAAGGACATCCGGAAACACAGACGCTACCACACCCTGCCACATTGTTTCAACTATGATACTGCAAGTGGTGTCGAAAAAAAAAGTCATAAACCACGGGTAGAATTTATTCAGCGAAGCAAACAAGATTTATTTTGGTTATTTTACACGTTACACTTTTTGAATAGCCCTCATCAATGTAAATCTCTGCCCTGTTATCTAGACGTGCTTACGATTAACCGTATGTACATAGCCAAAGCAAATAGCCTAATCATTAATCTTGTTTAATATAAATAAGTTTGTATGATAACATTATATAGATCGCGATGTTCAGTTTGTACGTTCGTATTTGTTATGCAACAAAATAAGATTAAAAAGGGCATTTTATATAACCTACGTTGCGGGAGTGAAATAACTCCGATTTAGCAATAACACCCGTGAATATTTTTGATATTACAAGGGTGTTATTGCCAAAGTAGAATATCTATGTAAATGCGCCAAGAGCGAATAGCAACGCTATTTTGAAACTGCGAAAATGACGTCATAATGTATATTTTGTGGGGTCAGTTTAAAACGGCGATATAAGTTGTACGGGAAATCTAAATGTTGAATTTAAAAAATTTTGACAATTTTTCCCAAAAAATCGTGTCATATTATTAATAGAATTCAAAATTTGTGCTCATAAAAAACAGAATTTATTAAACTCGTCATCTAAAATAGATAAAAACTCGTTTTATCTGTTTATAGATGACTCGTTAAATAAATTCGGTATCCCTGACCACTCTTTCAATATCCCCTAATTATCTTTGTTGATCATCACTCCTTCGTTATTCTTTTTCCAACATTCGTCTCCCACTATAGGATGGATGGATAATCGAAAAACTAAGTTGGATGGCAGCTGGAGGCTAGGAAATGATGAAATACAAGTACCCTTGCAAGAAATTCCGGGAATCCATTGTTTAGTGTTCCAGCGTCTACGACGTGACTGAAAAAAATGTTAAACACTTTTTTAAGAAACAAATCTTTTCTCTTTTTCAGTAATGTGCAATCAACATATTGAAGATATCTGTTTATATTGTCCATTTTTGATCCTGGTAAGTTGATTAACAAATGCAGCCGAAAAGTAAAAAGTAATAGTCGATCTTATTCAAGTGCCCACATCAGGTAAGGTCTCCAGAAAAAAACATTGTAGAAAAAAATTTCTTTCGGTTTCACTTTTTTTTTCAATCACAAGAATGAAATGAGCCTGTCCGTGAGATTTCCAACAATTTCATATATGACTCTGACCAGTCTGTGCACTCGCACAGTCTGACCAGAGTCTTTTCTTTACATTTAGTAGATACATAAGATCTCAAAGTATCGGTAGCCAATCAGGTAACTTTATTTTTACAGTATGTGGCTGTCTACGCTGCTCAGTGTATGCACCTCAAAAACATTTCAAATTGTTGGAAATGTCACGCACAGGCTCAAATGTTAGTGCTTGGACCGGAACCAAACATGTTCTCTGACCCTATGATACCGAACGACACACCAAAAATCAACATAGTTTTCCACAAAGGATAAAAATAAAAGTCCAGAAAAGTTACTGACTGACGGTTTGACAAACGGACGGACGGACAGACAGGCGGATAGAATGCAATTTTTTATACACAAATACACCTCCAGATGGCCTTTTCCGAAGGGGACTTTTAATATACATCTACTCCTTAAAAGATGGCACAGACTCAAGATAATAGTAAATTGTCAGTGAAATAATTTTTTGTTTAATTTTCGTAAATTGCCAACCTTTCTTTTACCATGGCAACCTAAGTTATTGATGGAATAGAATTCTTTTAAAAACTTTAGTAGATCTACACCTAAAGAACATCCATGCCAAGTTTAGAATTTAGTGAACCAATGGTTTAGAAGAAGAATTTGTTCTAAGATTTTCAGCAATTTTTTGCCTCTCTATACCATGGAAACCGTATTTTTTTAATGGGTTTTTTAAACCAAATTCATTAGTGCATTACCCCAGGAACATCCCTTCCAAGTTTCAGCTTGATTGACCCAGTATTTTAGGAAAAGTTCTGTTACCAGCGAATTTTTTTATGAAATTAAATTCTTTTAACAACTTTTGGAGAGCTTCACCAAAGGATCGTCCCTGCCGAGTTTCAGCTTGATTAGCATAGTGGTGAAGGATGAGAAGATGTTTAAAGAAATTGTTGACGGACGGGCGGACAGACAGACGCACGGACGGATTGGAGATGGACGGACGGTGAGTGATCACAATAGCTAGCCTTGAGCACTTTGCGCTCAGGCGAGCTAAAAATGCAACATAGGAAAGTCTCTTGGTCTTTTGAAATCAAAATGAACTGAAAAAGAAATTACATAAAGTGTCTCCACATTGCCATCATAGGGGTTAACACACGGTGTTACATGGAGAATGGTTTATCTCACTGGCTGTAATTGATTGGAACACCGTTTACTGCAAACTACCGGAATCTGCAAGCACTCAATATGTGTTTTACAAGGGTTTACTGATGAAGCCAGTTAGCTTTGTGTCGTGCAAGGCATGTTTGTTAAATAGGGTGGGGTTGAAGTTGAGATAAAATGAAATATACAGAAATTCGCAAGTAGAAAATGGTATATTTTAGATATATGTACAAGTTTCGTCTTCAAATAGAATATAGAAAAACCAATGTGTAAACATATAGACCGCTGCTTTTCATTGAATACATGATATCCTCTTCTTTGATGTCGGTCTAAAATAAAAAAAAAGGCACATTTAAAATATTTGGGTTTAAAAATACTAAAATATTTAATGAATATTAGAGTGACTGGAGTAAACTATAATTATTCCCCTTAATCACTGTGTTTTGATATTTTTAATTGTTTTTCTGGATTTTCTTGTTATCAATATCAATTTTTAGGTATTTAATTATTTATAATTCCTCCCCAGATCTAAATCATCTGTTATGTCTGTATTAAGGGGAGAATAACAAAAAGTTGCTGAGTTTTTATGATGAATGATGTAGTCAATTTGCACTAAATTGTCTGGATATAAATAAAAGCCGCATTACATCATAACATAGACTACGCTCTGGTTTACGATGTTAACTATCGCATAAAAAAGACAAGCAATTTTCCTCTCAAAATCACTAAGACTACAGTAAGTTACATCACGAAATTTACATTAATCTCAATCAAGACCATTCAAAATCACTCACTCAGCGCTCCGTTCATTCATTCCAAACACTCACTCAAACCGTTCAAAAATCACTTCAAAGATAAGATCAACAATTACATTCAAAATAAATACAGCTAAGAAAATCGTGATTTCTCTGATATAGTTGAAATTATTAGCGTCTAATTGGTTCTTGAAAAAATGGGAAGCCATTTGTAGAACTTGTATACATATTTTTGGTGAACGAACGTCGTTCACCAGTGTTATACTATGTCAGGAAAATCCTGTACGATGTTAATACATTCGAAATAAAGTAGTGCCTCTTTAGATTCAATTTAGTATCTTTCAAGATTTTTCTCCGCAAAATCATTGTTTATTTCGTTAATGGCGTGATACTAGTATTCTTCATCAAGTGAAGATAATGAAAATTCGCTTTGAAAAACACAAAATGATCTTGCAATGATTATCAAGGGAATTTTTGATCGGCGTAGGCTTGTCAAGAGTTTAGAGCAAAAACAAAGTTTGTGTCTAAACACCGTAGAGACAGATACTATGTTTTTGACCCAAGCCTTCGCTGGTGCAACTTGTAGTAATTAGCCGGAAATGTGTTTTTATTTAGGTCGTGTCCTCTTGAACTTACATTCGGCAGCACTCGGGCGATCTCCGACGTCTCCGATTTAAATGTAGGTTACAGAATCCGCCGAGTTGAGACGAATGACAAATCAAGACACCTTGTGTCATTAGAAACGGTAACCCGGTTTTACATAACTTTTCAACACGCGACAGTCAGTCTCAAGACGGGTTTGAGGAATTATTCGACACGTATTTAACATGTACAACCTTTCTTGTACCTTTTATTTGAATAGGGATGAAGGCCGCTATAAACATTTTTTCTGTAAAATTGCGTCGGCTGAAGCAGGGCTGTAAGGATACATTCGAATATTCGGTGAACCGAATATCGTATTTCCAGCGAAAACTTATCGTATTCGTCTGTCTCAGAAGCGAATATTGGCGAATACCAAATGCGACAGGCACGAAAGATATTTCATTGGGGCCATTCTACTCTGCATTTTTTTCAATCTGTAAAGCCATATCAATTCAAAATTTTATTTGAAAAATAAATAAATGATAGCTAAATATTCAACCCCAGATACCACTCCAATCGACGAGTAGATATTGCCGTGGTCAAGGGGGACCAGATCCGTCATGCACTTGTTTACACTTCGACAGGCGGGTATAGTTGTAAAATTATTCTTGAAAAGTCATTGCGTTTTTTACAGAAATCAAAAAAATCTTAATCGATGAATAAAAACTGGCTCCATCCTTCTCAAAATACGTTTAGAATTGGTTAACTACATTTCAAGCAAAAAGTAGCTCCGAGCAGAAAAGTCTAATATCAGCCGCAATACTGTAATAAGATATCGAGTGATTTTACTGGCATCCAAACTCTTGAAGGTAAAAAAAAGATTCTCGTGCAAAAAATAAACCAACAATTGTAAAGATTGTCAATTCTTATTGGGAAGAAAGTCGGGAGGAAAAAAAAAGTATTATACTTATACTATTTGTCACACATAGTCATTCAATTGTAACCTCCCTTCAAAAAAATAAATTTCTTAAATAAGAACCTTACTCGCTTTTGATGTGGAAATAAGGTTACAAAAATAAAAATTATAAAGACTTTTAGTATGCAGTTTACTATGAAGCAATTATTTAATACAAAAAGTTATACTTTAATTTCTTAACCTTAAACAGAAATTATCTATGAATTTTACTAATAGTGCACTAGATCTCCTTCAATCAATACACCAGCCCGATTAGCTCAGTTGGTAGAGCACCGGACTTCAAAACCATTGAAGTTCCCGGGCTGGTACACTAATAAAAACTAATTGTCTTCCGGACGAGACGTTAAACCGAGGCCCCTTGAGACGGTGCTTTACACCGAGCAAGTTAAAGAACCATGGCGGATCTCAGCAGTAGTTTCGTAATGTATCCTTGCACTATCCCCCGTAACAAGTAACCGTCTTCTAGGGCGTCGCTCATATGGGCATGTGCTACGGTAGCGACGATAAATAAACGGTATTACACACTTCAATCTATACCTAAATATTTCTCATTATGCACATAGCCTGTGTTATAATATTGAGAACGACATAAGTGTCGACCACGGATGTGGTTTTGGCTTCAGATATGATAAAAATGAATCTCTTAGGTTATGGTTTAAAATACTATTAATAAGTTAACATTTATAATATATCTTTTCTCATTGAATTCAATATATCACTCTACAATGCCATCAGCATTGTTCACCATCAGTACTTTCAGTACTTTGATTTAAAGAGAGGTAATAATTATCACTAATTTAACCATCCTGAACAAAACTTGTGACATTGGAATACCTCCCTTTAATTTCACTCAAAACCTACTCATCGCACTCATTCAATTACATTCCAAAGTCATTCACCTTAAACGATGTTGGTAACTGTATTTTCACGAGGGACCAAAATTCATGTACCTGGATTTTTCGCCTGAGTCAATGATTTTGTTGTTGTTGTTGTTGTTTCCTTTTCTAGTTTTACACGCGCCGTTTTACACATAATCATAAGTAGATAAATAGTAGTTGAGAAATACCAGAAATCCATTGTTAGATAATCCAACCTCCGCTAAATAATTGAAAGATTGTTAAAAGCGACAAAAAACATTAAAACAAACAAAAAATAAATAGTCAACGAGTCAAAGTAATTTTTGCTTTTCCAAATTCCATTATGTTAATAGCTTATAAAACTGAAAATGAATTTCACGTCACGATGTGATTCTAAGCGTCCATCTTGACTTGACTTTAGTAGATAACTTATAGTGTTGGCTATCTTAACATCTTCATAAAATCCAGCTAAAATACACTATCCGCCTCCGGTAGGGCTCAAAGCCGCAACCATCAGATTACAAGTCAAGCCCGCTTACCGCCAACGAGCCTGGCCAGCGAACAAATGTTGGGAACATCGTGAAATTTACACTCGCGAGTCTCCAAATTCTCAAAATCGCTCACTCAGCGCTCACATTATTCATTACAAAGATTCACCCAAACCAATTAAAAACGCACCAAAATTACTCAAAAGATAAGATCAAAAATGCATTCAAAATAAGAATTGTGAGAGAAAAAAAAACACGTTTTAACTGACTTAATTGAATTTTGAGTCTGATTGGTTCGTGAAGACAAACAAAGCTATTTTTAGAACTTTTATGCATATTTCATTGAAGGCAGGAAATAAAAATATCTGATTTTGTTCAGCTTGATCATTATTAGCAAAACCGGATTAACTTCCTGTCATTTTATTCAAAACTCACTCATCGCTCTCACTCAATTTAATTCGATAATCATACATCTTGTATATTTCACGATGTTATTAACTGTATGAAACATCTATATGATTTTAGTTCGTATTTACGTTTCAAACTCAATTCAAATACGATTACACTGTGAATTGAATTTGCTGCTATTTTTTTCTCGAAACAACAAGATAATTACAATATTTCCTATTGGAAAATCATCTCAATTTTACCAGTTTACCAATTTATTTAAAGTTTTCAATATCATTAAACTGGTGCTCCTTGATATAATTTAAAGCATGTTTAATCAGGCCAGGGTACTTCTATAGTTGCAGCTTGTTTGGAAAAAAATTGATCTGTTCCTCACGAAAATCTGGCTTATTGGCAATAAAATTGATAATAAACTTATCCTTACATTCTTTAAAATTTCAAAATTTATTATTTTTAATCATAGAACAAGGAAAGTTATGTTATCCCCCCCCCCCCCCCCCGCCAACCCGTCAAAAATGAGATCCTTTGTACTTGTTCATGTAACCGATTTTCTATAAACTCAATATATAATTTCCCTTAGATCGATTAAGTAGCAAACATTGAGAATAAAGGGAAAAGACTTGTAAATATTTTCGCCCTTTTTCAGTCTATTGTCAAATTTTTCGGCGTGGAATTAACGTCTTCAAAATCATTGAAATTGGATAAGTCTAAAATTGATCATTTTGTAGTATCTGGGAGACATCTGAAATTAAAAGGGGATATCAATAAGGATTTTTTTTAGAATGGATGCATTATTTTCCAATAAAAGAATACTAGATATTTCTACCTATAAAGGTCTTAGATATTGACAAATATTAAAATTCTCTGTGAAAATCAGAATAATAATAATAGTATTGTTTTCATGTAATAAAGCTATAAAAAAATATCTATAACGCGAAAAATTCCTTTTTTCTTGAAAACCAGTCTGATCACATTCGTATATATTTCTTTCATATTAGAAATGTGTCTCAGACACGAAAACCCCCGCTAAAATTTCATGTATCTAATTATGATATAATAAGACATATAAGACAAAAAGAAGTTCAAATTAAATAACATATAGCTTCTCGATTTGGATTGTATCAATAGATCCACACTTTAAATATAACACTGAATCTTGTGGTAGGTACCTCTTATTGGTGTACTCGTCATGTATCGAAGCATTTACATTATGCTCAAGATAGAAATATCTTTTGACATATGGGAGCTAGGTCTCAAAATTGCGAATTTTCTACGCACATTTCTAGTGTAGGCATTCCAAGTTTCTCCCCTAATCCTGTGGGCCTGGGCGCGGTCAATTTTGTTACTTGAGCTGCGGCCATGACCTTTAATATAAAGACAAATTCATGTCAATTTTGCCTTTGAATAAATGTATAAATATACTGGTTGATTTGGCTATCGGTCTATAATTAGTTGATTTATTAAACAAGAGGCCCAAGAGGGCCTGTATCGCTCCACTGGCTTTAAAATCTTTAGACTTTCATTAAATAAAGCTTAATTTAAATGAATACATTAACTCTCCGAAATCTCCTAAGACCCATTTAATAATGATTAACTGGTTCTGGTCCATATTGCACCAAAATACTCAATCACAATGAACCTGCAATCCTTTACCCATCTTATGAAAACATAAGGTTCAGAAGATGTCGTTCAAAGATTTTGGGCTCAAAATAGGCCCCGCCTGCCCCGCCCATATTTATGGACCAATCAAAATTTCTTGAATAATTTAACTTATATGTCACCCAAGAAACATTCTGGTAAAGTTTCAATGAAATTGGCTGAGTGGTTCCGAAGGAGATATCATTAAAAAATTTGGGCCTCAAAATAGGCCCCGCTCTACCACACCCAAATTTATGGGCCAATCAACATTTAGCAAACAAATTTTGAAAAGAGACACTCAAGGAACATTCTTGTAAAGTTTCATTGAAATCAGCCAAGTGGTTCAGGAGGAGATGTCATTCAAAAATTTTTGGCTCAAAATAGGCCCCGCCCTGCCACGCCCTTATTCAAGGACCAATCGAAATTTCTTGAACAATGTAAGTAAAGGGTCAACCAAGGAGCATTCTGTTAAAGTTTCATTGAAATCGACCCAGTGGTTCAAGAGGAGATGTCGTTCAAAGATTTCGGGCTCAAAATAAGCCCCGCCCTGCCACGCCCATATTTATGAGTCAATCATAATTTCTTAAACAATTAAAGTAAATGATCATCCAAGGAATATCCATGCCAAGTTTCATTGAAATCGGCCAAATGGTTTGGGAGGAGAAGATTTTTAAAGATTTCAAAGTGAAAAAATGCCACGCCCTGCCAAGCCCATAAAAAGCCTATCAAAAGTCTTTGAATAATTTAAGAAGAGGGCCACCCAAGGATCATTTCTACCAAATTTGGTTAAAATCCGCCCAATGGAGAAGATGTTTAAAGAACGCACGGACGGACGCACGCACGCACGCACGGACGCACGACGGTCACTCCGCCATGACAATAGCTCGCTGGCCTCGGCCAGTGGAGCTAAAAACTAGAAGGGTCAAAAGGTCAAATAAGAAAGAGAAATGATCATCACTTAAGGAATACTACCACAGAACCAGTAATTATAAGTCTTTTGTGCAGTTACAAGTGTTATTAACCCGGGTTTTTACAGTGTTATTTCCGTGTTATTTCCGTGGAAGATAATCTACTCTTTCCCCCACCCTGTTACTGAGATATCGGCCGCCTTGAATAGGTCTGACATTAGAAGACTGTGTTTAAATAGAAATGTCATATTTACCAGCAGTCATATCTTATGTTTGAAACTAAGGGACTGGGGGGTGGGGGGGGGGGGGGGGGACGTTATTGTAGAACTGGCTCAAGTAGTACAGTTTATAACAACGTTATTCTTTTGGATTCAAGACTTTCCAAATCTCTCTTCCTTCTTTTTTTCTTCACCCTTTATTATAGTCTGTGATCGGTGCACAAATAATGTTCGCAATGTCAAAGTTTTTTTCACCAAATCGACCTTGAAAAGTTGACCTTGACTGATAACCAAGGTCTAATCAAAAGCAATCTTCATGTAAAATATGAAAACCTTAATACTTCCCATTCAAAAGTTGTGGCAAATGTTCAGATTTTATTTTTTTGAACAAATCTGACCATGAAAAATGAAATTGACCTTGACTGATGACCTTGAGCTTGGTACCAACAGAAGAGTCCTGTTTCAACGAATTATCATGTGAATGATGAATGCCCTATCACTTACCATTCAAAAGTTATGACCAATGTTAAAGTTTTGTTATCTTTTTTAACAAATTTGATCTTGAAAAATGACCTTGACCTTGACCGATGACCTTGAACTAGGTACCTACACGAAGGTATTGTCTGAAGCAATCATCATGGGAAATATGAACGATGTTTAACTTTCTATTCAAAAGTTATGACCAAGGTTAAAGTTTGACACGCCAACACCAACAAAAACGTCAACGACCATGACCACACCAACGCCAGCACGAACGACGCCAAGGTGATCAAATTACATCGGATTTTCTTCGAAAACAGCGGAGCTTAAAAACATATTTGGTTAAAATCTGTTTCGCTTTATTTCTGTAAAGTGTCTTACACTCTAGATTGCGACTGCCTCGCGCTTCCGTTGCGATCAAGCATTTTTTAGATTCTAGTGAGATTATTGACACTTTCCGGCGTTCATGGCAATGCCTAGGCCTCTCATACCACATTCCCCTAGCGATTGTACTTCGCTTTTACGACGATGAATTACTTTCCCGATACTTTCCCGATACGATTCCACGCGCTCCTACGACAATTTTGCTTTGCTGATGGAGATGCTGTGGCTTTTGCACTGCGCTCCCGTAACTAGTTCTCGCGGCAATTATACTGCGATTTGTTGCTTTTGACTTTTGTTAAAAAAATAACTATTTATTCTGATCAGTTCCTTAGAGCTTTTTTAAATAAAGATAGAAGAAGAAATAAAAGGGAAAAACAGTTGCAAACTAGGAAAAGAAAGATCCTTTAGAATCTGAATGTTGTATAGAACTATCCTGAAGCTGTTGTAATTTCGTTTACGCGATCAACAACCATATCTTTGGTCGCACATTCACCGTTAAATGAATGTCTATTTTACGACCTAAATACACAAACTCTTTTTTTGACAATATTTAATCTAACTATTTTTATTAACTTTCGACTTAATGCATTCTTATGAAATGACATAAGAACACATTAATGGCGGGTATGTATATTAGTGCCCCTTTCATATTGAAGACGAGTATAGGATTTTTTTAAAGTAGATGTTGAAGAACATAGATGTTTCATTGTGTTTAAAAATACTGTGTTATAATAATAACCCTACCACTTGGAATACTTGTTATCATTGGACTTTTTTGTCTTAACAACTTATTCCGAGCATCGTCGTAAAAACGCCATAGGAACGCATTAGGGAAGCAGAGAAATAGCGTTGAGTACAGTCGCCATATAAGCGCCACTGCTTTATTATAGCGTATTCACCGCGTTCTGAAATAGCATTTAACGCCATATGTCAGTAGAGTAACTTCTTTCAGACTATTTGTCTCTCACCAATAGGTTGATAATCTATGTGCGATAGCAGCTTGAGGCTAGGAAAGGATGTGGTGTTTGTACTGGTGAGAGAAATACCAGGAAGCCATTGCTAGGTGCTCCAGCCGCCGCGATATAGCTGAAAAATGTTGTTAGCGGCGTTAAACTCCATTCAATCAATCAATCAATCTATGATTGTGGTTAGTAAATGCACTTAGTTTGAATTGTTCTCATGTTATTATTTGACCACAAAACACTTAAGAACCCTTCTTTTTGACTAGATAAATCAATATACTTTCAGTATACTGGCTTTATTGCTGCCAGACGGGATGGAAATTGTTGACCTCTTCACCGCCAAAATGAAAAAGTAGTTCCTCGTGTGTACAGACCGAAAACCGCTAATTGCTGTATCATCTCGACTTTAACTTAACCGCCATTTTAGTTAAATCAAAATAAAGACAAGACAATTCTTTTGGGTCCGTAAACTATATGAATATTTTTTACACAATCGTAAATCGCGTAGGAAAGGATCCTATTTTAGGAAATCAATAATATATAGTCTTAAAATTCGCTAACATTTAGTCGGAGTGGCCATAGCCTAACGTATACGTCTGAAACCCGTATACTTCTGTACATTCGCGGCGTGGGTTCGAGGCGCACAATCGGCGAATCATGTGGTTTTTTTTTTTTTTTAGTTTTTTAACGTCTGTAACACCCTAAAAATTTCAACAAAGATCCGATCCAGGGATCATTTTGGGGGCAAGATATTGAGAAGTTCTCTCATTTTTCTATTATTTCTATTTTTCTTTTTTCTTTTATTATTTTTTTATAATTTGAGACGCAACATATGCGACGTCTTTAAGCAATAAGCATGACCTTCGCAACAGCGGTGTGCTTTGCTGGACTGATACGTCTGCAATTTTTATAATATCTTTGGATTTTTTATACCAAATGACTCATTATGAGCATATTTTGCTTTTGAATCAACCTATTTTAAAGTCGTCTGCTACAGGATACAAGATGCTGGCGTTGAATAGTTAATGGGGTGATATAGGGTTATCTCAACCAATCATTTCGGAAGTACTGCATATCATCAAGAGAAAAAGGAAAACAATTTTCTATCGTTTGAAATATTTTTTATTATTTTAGATGTGTTTCATATCCTCTGACCAATACAATGTACTCATGTACTCACACACTGTGTGGTGTCCGTGGTCTAGAGGTAGAGCGTCTGCCTCTTGACCCAGTTCGATTCCCGGGAGCGGCTATCGACCTTGGGTCTTTCATTGGCCCACACATTCGGCGCGAGTAACCAAAACTCATGATATTGCGTATGTTTATTTTTGTAATGCTTTTTTTTTCTTTTGTGAGATTTTATGCAAGTCTCTAAAATTTGAGGTTACAATTACTTTTTTGTACTTTATTATGTTTTGTTTCTCCCTGAAAGGAGAACGAGTTCAACCATTTACATGTACTCAAGACCTGGCTTTCAGTACTGTCAGTACTTTGATTTTATTCCGTTATGTGGCCATGAGTATTGATCTTAGTAAAAATTAACTTAAGAAGACTTAACGTATTGTCAAGATGTCTGGCTTTATTGTAGGGGCTAGACTCTTAATAAGAGGTAATTTATATCATCTGCGAAAATGATGCTAAACTGAGCATGGCTTTTTATCCATTTTTGAGAAGAGATAGATGATAGTTAACGAGTTATATCTGTTACGGATAATATTTCACAATAATACATTATAAGGCAATAAGTCACCACCGGTTAATTATCATGTTCATGCAGCTATATCATTTAATCCGTATGAGACTGTTTTAATCGGCTCTTAATTTCCTGCGTATTGATATCAAAGAAGTTTTGTTTCAAAACTGTCGCCATCTTCGATTGCTTTTTCCAAAATGCAAGCAAACGAAGAAACTAATATGTATTTATACATTGTCTGGATGCTAAACAATTGAGACTAGGACCGAAAATAGTTTGCACATAGTATCTAAGAACTATCTAAGGACAAAATCTATAACACCGTGCAATCCAAAGATTTCGCTGCTAACCATTATATAAACTAGGATCTTATGCTTACATGCACGTTAGAAAACAATTTACATATTATATAGTTCCGCAAGAAAGAGTGAGGTTCGAGAAACCGTTATCTCCTATCATTTTCAATGTAAAATTGATCTTTGGTCTCTCACTTGAAATTGCAGGTCTATAGTAGTAAACAATCTACTTTTGATTCACACGTAAGATGCAAATACAAATTACGATTCATTTTTACCCTGTACAGGGTTGGCCTACCATATGAAATGTACTACTTTAAACGAACCTTCTGACGGCGAAACGGACTTTTATATATACGATCTAACATGCTAATTTGCGATAAAAAATAAACAAGTTGATTACTTAATAGATGATTTCACTTATTACTTTTAGAAACGGAAAGATCCATGTATTTTGCTATTATTTGAAGTCTGACATCAATTGTCTGAGATTAAATAGACTGCTTGTAGGTGAACCGAACTTCCTTAATATAAGATTTTTTACGTAGTGTTGTATCAACCTCGTTTGAATTGGTTTTATTTGTGGACGTTTACATTCACCAGTGTTAATACCGCGTAAGAACAATCCTGTCAGATGTTAATAGGTTTTCAAAACAGTAGTGCTCACTAAGATTCAATTTGCTCTTTTTCAAGAATTGTATCCGTCTGACAACTATGCATTTTAAAAATGGGGAGAAACAAGATTCTACATAACTTGTTGAAACCTCAATTACATCTTTTAAGTGTGAAGTCATGTTATTCTGAGATCAGGTGAACATTTTGTTTGCGTAGAACTACTTCTCAGGCAGAGTGAGTAATTTGCCACTTGCTTCCCAATGGTCTATAGGAGGTCACTCATGAAAACTTGGTGAATGGAATTACTGGAATGGTAACCTCCCCTGACACTACTAATGTATATAAAATAATGGCCAATAAATGGGAATACCGGAATATATATCATATAGGCAGAGCAGATAAAGTAAAGCATTCAGGTTTTGCGATAAAGGTTTATGCAAAGGGGTTTTACTTTACTTTTCAACACGCGACAGCCAATCTCGAGATGAGTGTATGCAATTTTTAACTTGTTTATATGAACACTTACCCTTTCTTTTTTTATTTGCGTATGAAAATCGCGGAACAGTTAATTATTAGCCTTGTTTAGAATTTTTTAAGCGGATGTTTGAATTATGAGGTTACGAAGAATCGACTGGCATAACAAAATAAGAATAATAACCTGTCATTTCTTTCCTTTTATACCTAATGGATCAGACAATCACTCTTTAAACTACACCCGGCATAATGCCGAAAGTTATCAAAACCTTGTTATTACAGGACTTTAGTTGACGATCGACGATATATGATGAGAAATGTATATCTGGAGCAAGATGCGAACTTGGGTCAGGTTATTTTCATTTTATCGTAATTTTACATGTAAAATTTCTCTTTTCTCAACAAATGGTAGAATCCCTCTAGGATGCCAACAGAAACGTCCACCATCAGTACTTTCGTACTTTCAGTGCTTTGATATTATAATGATACTTTGGTATTTTGGTAAAGAATCGGTCAACTACTGTCTATACGTGTTAAGTTAATAACATATGTAAGTCCATTTTGCCGCAAGTTGGCCCATTTGCTCAATTTCATGGCGAATGGTCCATTTCGTATTTTAGGCCAACCGACCTTTACATGATCGTCACAGACATTAAGAAGGTTCATGATGCAAAACATAACGCAATAGCTAAACTAAGACCTGTTACTGTAAGAAAAAAATGTCACAGACATATGGAGGTCACAAACAGTCGTAAAGTAAATGAGATCTAAATGATATAGTATGATTAGTTGATGTGATTCCTGTGAAATCTACGGAAGCTACGTAATTGGTCTCTAGACTCTACCACATGAAGTAATTGCTCTTCTGTTTAATGGCCATATTTACCAGACAGGCTAGGTCAAACAAAAACAAGAGGACCATGATGGTCCTAGATCGCTCACCTGAGTATCTTTGACCCCTGGGATATCACATCAATTAAATAGGCAGATGTCAACAAGAATGCTTTTAACAAAGATTATGGTGAAATTGTTTCCTGCTTTGTTTTTTTTTCTTTGTAAAAAAGATATGCCTTGACACAGACCTGATTTGAACAAAGGCATATGTAATAAAACTAAAGTGAAAAAAAGAAAATCTTCATCAAGGCCCCTTGTCCTGAGAAATGGCAGGGATCTTTCCAATTTTCTATAGGCTTCATCTTTGTGACTTTATACATTTTCTGAGCATATTTCAAATAGTTTGGGCCACACTTAATGACTCTCTGGAGTAATAAGATACTTGTCATTAAGGCCCCTTTTCCCGTGATATGGCATGGATGCTTCCAAATTTCAAAAACGATTGTCATTGTGTACTTACGAACATACTGACCAAATTTCATGAAGATAGGACCAGGTGTAAACAAGTGTAAACAAAAGATTTTTTATGAAGGCCCCTTGTCCCATGATATGGCATGGAACCTTCCTACTTTCAAAAGCTTTAATTCTTGTGACCTGGCCAACATTCTGACCAAGTTTCATGAACATTGGGCCATATTTGTGGCCTCTAGAGTGTTGACAAGAAAAAATCATCATTAAGACCCCTTTTTCTGTGATATGGCTTGGATCCTTCTAATTTTTAGTGACGTGGCTAACATTCTGACCAAGTTTCATGAAGTTTGGGCCTAATTTGTGGCATCTAGAGTGTAAACAAGAATATTGTCATAAAGGTCCCTTTTCCCGTTATATGGCATGGATCCTTCCCATTGTCAATAGGGTTCATCCTGACCAACATTCCGACTAAGTTTCATGAAAATGGGGCGATATTTGTGGCCTCTAGATTGTAAACAAGAAAATTGTCATTAAGGCCTATTTTCCCGTGATATGGCATTGATCCTTCCCTTTCAATAGGGTTCATCCTTGTGACCTTACCAACATTCTGACCAAGTTTCACGAAGATTGGACCAAATTGGTGGCTTCTAGAGTGTAAACAAGAAAATAGTCATTAAGGCGCCTTTTCCAGTGATATGGCATGGATCCTTCCAATTTTCAATATGGTTCATCCTTGTGACCTGACCAACATTCTGACCAAGTTTCATGAAGATTGGGCCATATTTGTGGCCTCCAGAGTGTAAACACTTAAAATGTTGACGCATGACGACGGACGACGGACGACGAACGACGCACACCGCACGACGGACATTCAATGATCACAAAAGCTCACCTTTAGCACGATGTGCTCAGGTGAGCTAAAAAGATGTCAATCGTGATATTTTTTTTCAATATCTACACATAATGAAATGAAAAGTAAATAAATAATTTCCCTCTTACCATAATTATTTATTGACCTTTTGTAATTGCTCCATATTTTGGAATTTACAGCTGAATCATTTATATACATGCTCTTTTGAGGCTTGGGTAAAATATTTCGAAATACTCTGCTAAATCAGCTCACCTGAGCGCAAAACTCTCAAGGTGAACCATTGTCTGTCGGCAGTTCGTCATTGAACAAATGTGACCAGTTACGCGAAAAGCATCTTGTCGAGCCAAGGGTTACGAACGTTTTACTTATCTTACCCTTGGCTGATTGAATGGGTAATTTCTGTACGCGTGACGTCACAGAACGGAAAACGAGGCGGACCAATCAGTGACCTTCTTACAAAAAGGTCCGACAGCGGGAGGTATGTTAGATCAATATACCCCGCGGCTACTTTCCAAATGTGAAATTAACCCTTAGAATTGCGCTTAACCTCTTCAGTTTTAAGTGACACTTAGTAAGACTGAAACACACAATCAAAAAGGCTGTGCGAAATTCCTATATCTTGTCAAAGGACAACTAGTTTAACAATTTAATTTTTTAATAATTTGATGGTACATTGAAAGGTTCTCAAATTCAGCTTTTTTTGCCTGCGATGTATTACGGGTTTTCAATGTTTATTTAATCCATCAATACCGGTTTAAGTTTGCGCTGTATTTAATCCTCATCGAAGGGAAACTCCAATAAAGCAGAATGTTTCTACATTGAAGTGCGCGAAATTTTGGAAATTGAAATTAATTCAATAATTAAGCCGTCTTAAAGAAATAATTTTAGAAATGATTTTAAGTTTAACTTTCATGCTAATTTTTTATTTCAGAAAATTCCCTCGACTTTTCCATCAGGGTTTTCTTTAAGCACCTAAGAGAAATAAATAGAATTTATTATATATGTAATTATTTTGATTTGAAAGATACCTGTGTTGTAGGTAGTCACAAGGTTTCGATAAATTTAAAATTCAAACTTGCTATGAAACAATTTATTCGCGACGTTTTAAACGAAGCAATACCGTTCAATGTTCAATAAAAATCGAATTACACTTTTTTTTTAAAAAAAGGATTACCATGTATTTGATTGCGCAGTCAAAAGTCTCGTGGCTACAGCTTATTCAAGTTATGATTAAGTAGTTTTGGTCGCCCGTTGACTATATATTATGCAAATTTATTTGCTTTCAATGTAAAACAAAAAAATACAAATTGGCCAATTTTTTCTCATATTTTTGTGTTATTAATTTTTTTATAGGGGGTGGGGTCAAACTTTTCTTCTGTAGAACAATTTTTAAGATTTTTTATATTGCTGAAAATAGTTACTTGTTACTTATTCCAAATTACTTCTTCAAATGTCGTAATGATTTTTTTTTTTTTTTTTTTTTTGTTTCCTTACTCCAAAATATATTGCGTAATTTGATTTATGACGCGACGTTGGTGTGTATGTGGTGGTGTTGGTGGTGGAAATAGATAAACACAAAACCATTTCATGTTATTTCTAAGTCAACAAAAATAGTATAGGGATTAAAAACATCACCTAAAATTTATTGTCTTCTTTTTTTGAAATTAGAGTGTGTTTAAAATTGAAACAGCCTAAGATTTTATCATCTAGTAGTGCCTTAACTTGACTGTTGGGAAGCGCACATATTTTATTTAAGTTTTGATAATAATGCACGACATTGAGGACAGGTTGTGATTTAATAACAATACTTTCTTTTTTATATATTGCAAATAGAGTAATTTTAGTTTACATAGAAATATTATAAGAATAAAGACAATGTTCAATAATAATGAAAACAAAAGCTTAGCATTCGAATAAATTATGATAAAAGGAATTGAATTACATTTTGTTGATTTTAACAATCAACCAGTCACCAAATAAAAACATACAAAAAAAGCGACGCATTTTCTTTCAACAGGAATGAAGGTAGCAGATTGTAGTTTCTAGGACCGATTCACTGTCCGAAACACACTAATAGACTGGAAAATTAAATAACTCCTCAGACACCAACCTGAAATCAAAAACACTCTTTGTTAGCAAGAATAGGGTGTAAAGCTGCCTAGAAATCATAATTATTTATATACTTGAACTGAGTAACTGAAAAAATTGAAAATAAAATCATTCGACAAAACTTCAAAAAATAGCGAAAATTTGGCCGTTTTCCGACAAACTCTAACTTGTCCAGTATCCACACGGGAAATGATATCCTATTAAATACTTGCTGCCTCTAAAGCCGAGACAGTGCCACATCTCCTGGTGCATTCAAAAATATGTGGTTACCCTTTACTTTTCTTACAATTTTTCAAAGCATTCCTACCCTAAAAATTTAGCCTTCACACATGCCGGAATTCTGCAACCCCATCCACTTTACTCAATCATGTCACAGGGAACCAGCAAAACAAGAAAAGCTACTATTCTATCAGTTGCGCATTCAAAACAGGTTCCTAAATTGATATTTGCCATGATTTGAGGCAACATTTTTCATTTTCACTTTCAAATAATCAATCAAAACTTACCATTTCCTAATATTTGAAAATTTGACCCTGGCCAATTCGAATATTTCGACATAAACTGCAATCTGTCCCCTGAAGGGATTATCTACACAGTCGTCGGTATACAAAAGGTTGCCATAGAGATTAAATGGTACTTATGCTGTTAGTAAGAAGCTCTCTGATTGGCAGTTACAGAAATAGCGTTTGACCTTTTGATTGGTCGACTAAAAATAAATCGTACAGAAAATACCTATTCATTCAGTCAGGGGTATTCGAGAAGATCTTATCGATTCGATACCCCTTGACTCGCGAAAAGGGACCATCTGGGAACTGCGTAAAATAAATATTTGAACAAGAGATTGGTTCTAAAACAGGCCAACCAGAGGTCACATTTCAAAATTAAATTCACAGAAATATAGATCTATTATTCTAGATATAGAAAATTATTAAAGTGTGAAAAGTTTCGATCCTAGACAGTCTGCGTAATTCGCGCAGTCTGACAAGGGTAGACACTTTACGCACTTCCCAGTAGGTCCTTTTCGCGTGACGGGTCACAAATACTTAAAATCTCCTCCTTTTAAACTATCTGACATAATTTAACCAAACTGTACAGTTATTGTCCTTGGGTCATGTTCTTCCAAAATCCTTCAAAGATTTTTAATCTGGATGGAAATGGGGTCAAAATACTTTATATCTTATTTCTACTCTAGACAATATTAGCTTAATCATTGTCAAATATATGTCAGAATGTTTATATCAATAATTTCTAGGTCTTGTTCTGAAATAGAAACTGGGGTCAAATAGTAAGCATTATGTCAAATAATTAAAAACTCACATTGTCAACAGAGGTCACAATCTTAGCTTGATTATTTTCAAATATTTACATGTATATAGAGTATATTGAATGAGTGGTCATGGAATACCGAAATTATCAAACGAGTCATCTATTAACAGATAAAAACGAGGCTATGCCGAGTTTTTATCCCTTTTAGATGACGAGTTTAATAAATTCGGTTTTTCATGAGCACAAATTTTATATTCTATTCATAATATGACCCGATTTTTTTGCGATAAATCGTCAAAATTCTTGAAATTCAACATTTCAATTTTCCGTATAACCCCGTATAAAACTGACGTACATTATGGCGTCATTTTCGCGGTAACAAATAGCGTTTCTATACGCTCTTAGCTCAATTCATAGTAATGCCACTAGTGTAATAACACCCGTGTAATATTTAATATATTCAACAGGCTTATTTCACTCCAGTGACGTAGGTCATTTTATAAAAATAAATGTTAATCGTGTTGATATGTGTCATTGACAGCTGACCTCCGAAGAACACCATTTTAACTTAAAAAAATTGAAGAAAATTAACCCAGCCGAAATTTAGAAGTCAAATATTTGAAAAAAAAAAAAAAAAAAAAAATATAGGTGCTGTAGGTGTTCGCAAAAAAACAGGGTTAAAGGAAAACATGTATATAATTATTTCAGTGGAAGGTCAGATATCGATTTAGGACCAAAATGGTCCTGTCATTTATGTATATAGTCATCCTCTTTACATGAGGTTTGAATAATACCGAAAAAAGATATCCTTTTGCCCCCATGTTTTACGGTTTAGACAGCAATATTATATTTATAAATACACTAGCTTCATCAGGTTAATCCTATGAATTGAACCGTTCAATTCACAGGATTCACCTGATGAAGGCGGCTGTGCCCCTAAAAGCTAGTGTATAAATATAATATTGTTATTAAAAGTATATATATCTCAAGAAGAAAACTTTTTATTCGTGTATAGACAGCAAATAGAAATATCATTAGTTCACAAAGCTTTACTAGAATTTTGTATGACGGACAGATTAGACACATCATTTTTTTTCTTTCAGTGTCCGAATTCCGTTTAATCAACCAAGTCAATTAATTTTTTTAAAAAAATGAAGACAAAAAGATAAGGAAAGCTATCATAAGTTCTGATAGTTTGAAAAAATGTTTTTGAAAATAAGGCGTGTTAATAGGCGTTAGATGACCGAAAAGCTTATTCCCAATTCTAATGTTATATCTGGTTATTTCGCCGTATCTTTATGATTATATCAAAACAGGATTTGTCTGCGAAATAATTGGAGCGACAAGGGAAATGCAAATTTATGAGACGGCTGTTATCTTCCAGCATTTCATAAACAATTATGGCAACTATATTCTCGCCACTTTCATAACACAGGGTAACACACACAAAAAATACATAGCCCATTCCTTGGAAGACAGTCCTGTAAAAAATTATCCACATGTACTCTTTGACCCCTGCCTTCTGCGTATTGATAATTTCGTCCACTACATGAAATCAAAACCAAGAACAAGTCCAAAGGAGAGTAGGGTGGCATTTTGGTATCAGGAATAAATTATAATGCTTTATAATATGACCTACGCCGCGGGAGTGAAAAAAACCCATTAAATATTTTTGATATTACTCGGGTGTTATTATACTAGTGAAATAACTATGCAAATGAGCTCAGAGCGAATAGCAACGCTATTTTCTAACCCAGAAAATGACGTCATAAAATAGATTTTGTGACGTCAGTTTTAAACGGTGTCATAAGTTTCGCGGAAAGTTGAAATGTTGAATTTCAAGATTTTTCAAAAATTCGAGTCATATCATAAATAGAATATAAAATTCGTGCTCATAAAATACCGAATTTATCAAACTCGTCATTAATAAACAGATAAAAACTCGGCGCAGCCTCGTTTTTATCTGTTTATAGATGACTCGTTTAATATATTCGGTAATCCATTACCACTCATTCAATATCCTCTATTTTATGTATGACCCTTTTTCTATGCACGATTATACCCATCCTTAACGTCACTGATCCTGTGCCTAAGGGTTATGATCAACAAGGGATACGGAAACGTTAACTCTTCTTAAAAAAATGCATGTCCATTCAAGTCTAAAAATTGCGTTTAAAAAGATCTTGCCTCCTTAAAAATCAGAAAAGAAACATTCAATTTAATTCTTAGGATCGATTGATTGATTGAATGGAGTTTAACCCCGCTTTCAACATTATTTCAATTATATCGCGGCGACATGAGCACCTAACAATGGATTCCTGGTATTTTCCCTCACCATTACAACCATCACATCCTTTCCTAGCCTCCAACTGCTATCTCACATAGGTCTTCGATTCGATTATCAACCACTGATGAGAGACAAATAGTCGGAACGAATGAGTGCCGTCGTCGGGGATCGAACCCGGGACCTCTTGATTGACAGTCCGACGCGCTACCAACTGTGGCTTTTAATTCTCAGGAATAAGCGCAGCGTTTTTAACCTCGCCTAGCTATATTTTCCTTCAAATGATTAAGAATACTCGTCGCCAGGTCCTTATTTAGATTCTTAGACGAGAGTTTCTAGATTGCTTCATAAAAAATCAGCTCCAATGGCGTTTGGGAAGGTTGGTAAGGCAATAGGGTATCGTCATCGAATACCTGTAGAAAGCAACTTGAAGAGATTGGACTGTCTACCAAAGTCAATAGACTTAAATATAGTTTACAACGACTTAAACATGCACCAAATCGCAAAAGATGCTTTCATTGTCAAGGAAACCAAAATATATGTCTGTATCAATGGTCAAAATGATAAAACGTTCGTGTGTTTTGCAGTCGGAATTTGACGTAAATGTGTTTTTTAGATGATATCTAGAGTTTTATGGATTTGCATTTAATGCTAATTTTCCATTTAACCTTTCCAACAGAAAGATTCATTATTTGTGACATTAATGCTGGACACAGTTCGTTTTGTGTGTGTTTTTTTTTTTTTTTTTTTTTTTTTTTTTTTCGGGGGGGGGGGGGGTTGTGTGTCTTTTTTTTTTTTTTGTTTGTTTTTTTGAATAAGATAATTATCCTAACCCATATTTACCCTCTTTCTTCAATTTATAGAACGCTACTTTCTTCCCTTGACATTCGTCATGATACGTCCCTCAAATATTTAAACGTTATTTATCATGCAATTAACCCTGCATTGACCAGATATCACATGTCAGATAACATAAAATGATATCTGGAAGTCTATTTTTAGCTACAACTTTCTTCGATTTTTTAAGGGTTTGTTACAATTAAACGCTGAAAATGAAAAAGAATAACATATGTCTTGAAATATCAATCTTATCCGTTTTCGACTGCTTATAGAATTTTCACGTATTATTTTATTCAACAAGACAGGGATGTGGAATTCCCATGCCCGACTTGTTCGGGCTTTTGTACTTGAGGACAAGTAAATTTTTCTAAGCCACTTGTACAAGGACAAGTAAATACCAGGGCAAATCTTGGAATGTTACTTAAAATAATTAAGAGAGAAATCATCCTAATGTTCATATCATAGGGTAGAAAACATTGTTTTTAATGAAGAAAATGCTGGATACCAGCATTTTCTTCATCAAAAGGCAATGGGTATTTTTTCAAATTTTTCTATTTACTCAGTAGCGGACAAGTTCATTTTGATCCCGGACGAGTAGAAAATCCGCTTTTACTTGTCAAGGGACAAGTAAAGAAAATTTCTTCACCCCTGAACAAGATATTTTGATTTTAAAAGATGAATGCCATGATTTCTTTGCCTGTGAAAAATTCAAACTTATTCGTGAGGTTTACTTACATTCCTGGATTATGTCTTACCCCAGTAGAGTGAGTTTATCAAAATTTTGCCAATCTGAAAATTCAATCGTCATTAAAAAACTAAGTCTGTACGTTTCAAAGCTTATTGAGAATGTTTAATTTTGTCACATCACTTTGTATTGTTTTGTTAACTGAAAATATGTTTGTATTTTGGGTCGGAGGCCTTATTACGTTCATATAATATATTGTATTGCATTGTATCTGTGTTATAAACCGCTTTGGAATATCGATCCGTTTTGGAATTTCTTGGTATTCCAAAGCGGTTCGATCCGTCTCAAGACGGTTCATCTATTCTTATCCTTAATTATTGCTTAACAGACCCAGTTTAATGATAAGCTTATTGTGTATCTCTTTATCCCCCTAGGGGGTTAATCACTATGTTTATTCCAAGTACGACAGTTACCATTATTGGTCAACATTACCCAATATAGATTGCGCATATACACTGTTGTGAATAAGTACTTCTAAATAATATTGAACTTTAAAAAATATCCGATTGATAAACTTTCACACCCGTAAAAAAAATAAAATAAAATAAAAATAATAATATATAAGAATTAAAATTGAACAAATTGAAAGGGAATGTATATGCATAAAAAACATTTCTGCAGCAATTTGGAATTAAATAAAGCTGTGGGGAAAAGATCGACATTTTTCTCTTTTCAGTAGTTTGATTTCACTATTCGAAAATTTTAATCGGCTTTTATTTTGCAACAAAAATACAAAAGTTTTTGCCTATAAGAAAGATCGTTCCATCTTTTATCAATTTTTTTAGCAAGTTAGAAATTTTAAGGAGTATTCCGAATGATTATTTCTTATTCTTAGTACTAATTTCAGATAAGTAAATAAATCTTGACCTATCATTTCGAAATTGGTTAATTGTCTAAAAAGCATTTTAGAATCATAAATTTTTTAAGATACGTTATGCAAAAAAGGTTCTTAATCGGTTTATAGTTATTTAACTACATTTATCCGAATTTGTTGACTGGTTACCCAAAATGGTCATTCTAGATTAAAAAGACCAGAAATGTGCAATAAGTTTTGCTAGGATAGACACTAAAATCAAATGTAAAAATCAATACTGCATGTGTGTATCTAGCAATCAACATAGAATATACAATGTGATTAAGAAAGGGGCAATTTTTATAACCTTCTTCTTTTACCCTTTGTTAACTTTTTTTAACAGTTTCCTTTGAATTTATTGTTAACAATTAATGTTCAAAACAATTGAAATGCCCCGAAAATCCAATTTGTACCATATATGTATATTTTCTCTTCAATTAATTAAATTAGAAAAAAACAAACTCTACGCATTTAATTGGACAATTGCTTTTCTAGCGTATTTTAGGATCTAAAATGAAAAAGAAATAAATTTATTTCAGAATATTGAATAGCTTTAATTGGAGAACATGTTCCTCACATTTGAAATATAAAATTCGTTTGAGTTTCATGATGTCACTCATTAGTTGGGTTTTTGAGCCCCCAAGGTTAAAAGAGTATGAACATATTCTGTTCCGTCTGCCTGTCCGTCTCGACGCCAGTAGATCCTACATCTGTCCGTCCGTGCTCATAGTATGAACGCAATTCCTCATGCAATTAAAGATGGCTTTTGCTGAAATTTTCACAGCGTTCCTTAACACATTACATCTCACATATTGTCGAGATTTGGGGATATTCTACCGGACAAATATTTTGGCAGCAAATTTTGTGACTTCATCTCTCCTTTCTTTCCAAAGAACTTTTGTACGGTTTATAACTCGAGCAGCTACAGTTATCCACCTTGATATTTAAAAAGTTTGCAGTTTTAATATGAAACGCATGCCTGATTTCAAATATAACAAAATGAGGGAAAGTGAGCGAGATAGTGAGGGAGAAAGAGAAGAACGAAAGGAAAAGTAGAGATAGATCGAAAGAGAGAGAGAGAGTGAGAGAAAGAGAGAGGGAGGGAGAGAGAGTGTGAGAAAGAAAGAGAGCGAGAAAGAGAGGGAGGGAGAGAGAGAAAGAGAGAGAGAAAGAGAGAGAGAGGGAGGGGAAGGGAGGGAGGGGGAGAGAGACAGTCAGGCAGAGAGCGAGAGAGAGAGAGAGAGAGAGAGAAGAGAGAGATGAAGAGAGAGAGAGAAAGAGAGACATTTTTAGACTAAGCTTACTAGGCTCAGCATATATTATATTGTAGTCATTCTTGAGAAAGCTACTACTTTTTTAAAAAATTGATTTCAGTTCGATTTATTTTATTCCCTTTTCTTTGATTTGGAGAATCTACATTTTGCTCTCTGACATACACAACATTTCTAACCTATCATCAGCATATGCGGAGTGATCAGTAAAAACGCGAAAAGGTGCTGTCAACGGAAAACTCATATTGCGAATACCTCAAAGTATATTCCTGATGTTGAATTGATCTATTCACAAATTTTAAATAAAATCCGATTTTCGTTTCTTTTAAGCTCGACTATTCGAAGAATAGGGGGGGGGGAGGTATTCCGGTCACCCGGACGTCGGCGTCAGTGTCGGCGTCGGCATAATGCTTTGGTTAAGTTTTTACGTGCAAGTGTTTGAAATCTCTGTTTCTATTAAAACTATTGCTTTGAAACTTTGCACATGCTTCTGTAACCATGATAACAGCCTCTTGACAAAGATTCAATACTCTGATATTGAATTTCATCGAATTTTTACCTTTTTCGGACTTAGAAATCTTGGTTAAGTTTTTACGTGCAAATGATGTTTATCTGTAATATTTCTGTGTCTATAAAAGTTATTGCTTTGAAACTTTATACATGCTTCTGTGACCATAATATTAGCCTCTTGACAAAGATTCATTACTCTGTTATGAATTTAGTGGAATTTTAACCCTTTTCGGACTTAGATATTCTTGGTTGAGTTTTTACGTGCAAATATTGTATATCTGTAATATCTCTATTTCTACTAAAGCTATTGCTTTGAAACTTTGCACATGCTTCTGTGACCATTATATCAGCCTCTTGACAAAGATTCAATACTCTGATATTGAATTTCACTGATATTTAACCCCTTTCGGACTTCGAAATTCCTGGTTATGTTTTTACGTGCAAATGCTGTATATCTGTAATATCTCTATTTCTACTAAAGCTATTGCTTTGAAACTTTGCACATGCTTCTGTGATAATGATATCAGCCTCTTGACAAAGATTCAATACTCAGATATTGAATTTTATCGAATTTTAATCCTTGGATTTTTAACCCTTTTCGGACTTAGAAATCTTGGTTAAGTTTTTACGTGCAACTGATGTACGTCTGTAATATTTCTGTATCTACTAAAGATGTTGCTTGGAAACTTTAAACATGCTTCTTTGACCATAATATTAGCCCACAGAAAAAGATAAATAACTCTGATATTTAATTTAGTGGAATTTTAACCCTTTTTGGCCTTAAAAATTTGGTTATGTTTTTATGTGCAACTGTTTTATGTTAGTTGTATCTCTGTTCCTACTAAATCTATTTCTTTTAAACTTTGCACATGCTTCTGTTACCAAAATATCAGCCCCTAGACAAAGATTCTATTCTCTTGACTTAAATTTTATTGATTTCCAATGTTGATATTGATTTGCTGTTACTATCCAGCACTAGGAATTGTCGAGCTTCGCTGTCCTCCGACAGCTCTTGTTAATGATACAATAACATGTTATGTAGGCGTGTCTTTGCTAATCCGGACTAATGTCGTCGACACGACAGTCAATTACTTTTGTCTATCTTGCAGAATAGCACATGTATTTCAACATTGAATTTATTGAAAGGTGTCAAAACTACGATCATATAGTGCAAATACATGTACAAGATAAAACTTTCTTAGGCATTTATATATATATATAAACCGAAAAACTTAACCCGGAAAAAAGAAATTAAGTCATTTTGATTTAGAAATAGGTTAAAAGCAAAGTAATTCCAAAATGGTTGCCCCTTTTTTGGAATCGACTGACTTGGAAAGAAAAACTTAAACTTGAAATGTATCAATAATCAGGTCATTTTGATAAAAATATACGAAGTTAATAACTTATATTTAATTTGTTTATAATAATGACACATTAATTAATTTATTTTCATTGAAATAATTGGTGATCATAGCATCACACAAACAGTCTTGATGCGCTGTATTGTGTTATGTAATGGTAGCCTAATAGTATGACTGAAACCTATTATTGGAGGAGCTTGTTGCTTTGACTCGTGGATCGAAAACAAATGTTCTGGATTCGCGGGTCAAATAGCATGTTTTGATAGATTAATATATCTCACAATACAAAACTGTAAGTTATATCGCATCTTCATGTATGCTTTTTCCTTATCGCCTACTTTTTCTTCTATCGTTTCGTCTTTCTTCTTTTATACACTCTATTCGTTCAAATGTTTTTCACATTTCACAACTTTGTTTTAAATTTGATGTATATTTGTTCTAACTTATAATCTTCATATATGGAGGAAATAAAGAATATATATATATATAAGCTAGATAGATAGCTAGATAGATGGCTAGCTAGCTGGCTAGATACATGAAGATAGCTAGCTAGCTAGCTAGCTAGCTAGATTAGATAGACAGATAGCTAGATAGATTGCTAGCTAGCTAGCTAGCTAGCTAGCTAGATTAGA
This sequence comes from Fragum whitleyi, assembly GCA_948146395.1. Taxonomy (NCBI): domain Eukaryota; kingdom Metazoa; phylum Mollusca; class Bivalvia; order Cardiida; family Cardiidae; genus Fragum; species Fragum whitleyi. The sequence goes on from OX411559.1 coordinate 15,705,750, forward strand.
TAGATAGATAGATAGATAGATAGATAGATAGATAGATAGATAGATAGATAGATAGATAGATAGATAGATAGATAGATAGATAGATAGATAGATAGATAGATAGATAGATAGATAGATAGATAGATAGATAGATAGATAGGTAGGTAGGTAGGTAGGTAGGTAGGTAGGTAGGTAGGTAGGTAGGTAGGTAGGTAGGTAGGTAGATAGATAGATAGATAGATAGATAGATAGATAGATAGATAGATAGATAGATAGATAGATAGATAGATAGATAGATAGATAGATAGATAGATAGATAGATAGATAGATAGATAGATAGATAGATAGATAGATAGATAGATAGATAGATAGATAGATAGATAGATAGATAGATAGATAGATAGATAGATAGATAGATAGATAGATAGATAGATAGATAGATAGATAGATAGAGATAGATAGATAGATAGATAGATAGATAGATAGATAGATAGATAGATAGATAGATAGATAGATAGATAGATAGATAGATAGATAGATAGATAGATAGATAGATAGATAGATAGATAGATAGATAGATAGATAGATAGATAGATAGATAGATAGATAGATAGATAGATAGATAGATAGATAGATAGATAGATAGATAGATAGATAGATAGATAGATAGATAGATAGATAGATAGACTGGAGTGTTAGTAAGGATTTTCTAGTTAAAACTTCATTTGGCTCCTGTTTCTCTAACGCTTATCGAATCGGGCCTTTACATCGAAATGGAACATTCCTTGAGATGGAACAATCATTCCGAACAAATTGAAGACAATTTGGTGAAGTCTGTAGACTCGATTTCCTATCAAATTTCATGTGGCCCCTTTTTTTCGAAACGCTTGACGGATCATGACCATTTAAAAAGGAATAACCAATGTTATGGCACAATCATCAAATTTGAAGAAAATCTAATGAAAACTGTGGACTCCACAGTGGTTACAAGGATTTTTTTATTGCATTTAAATTTGACACCTTTTCTAATAATGCTCGATGGATTAAGTCCATTTCCGAAAGAAACCATTCTTGTTATTGTACAATCATGCTGTGCAAGTCTGAAGTCAATCGGATAAAAACTGTGGAGCATTAACGAGGATTTTCTTATTTAATTTTCATCAGGTCCCCTTTCCCCCTGGCGCCTATTGAATTGGGCCCATTTTCGAAAAGAACCACCCTTGTTATGGTACAATCATTTTGAGCAAGTTTTAAGACGATCTGGTGAAAACTGTGGACTTAAGTCTTAATAAGGATTTAATAACATGTATTAAATTTTTCATTTGACCCCTTATCCGGTGTCACTTGACGAATCGGGCCTATTTTCAAAAAGAACCATCCTTGTGATAGTACTATCATTTCGTGTAAGTTTGAAGACAATCGGTCAAAACTGTGGACTTAAAAGCCTTAAGTAGGATCTTCTAATTAATTTTAATTAGGCTCATTTTTCCCATGACGCTTTACGAATCTGACAAATCTTTGAAGGAACAATTCTTGTGATGGTCTTGTGAAAATCTTTTTAAAGACGTCAGTTGAAGTAGTTGATAAGAAATGCCAAACCAACAGAAAATACCAAACCTTTTCAATTCAGAGTGGACAAATTATCCATTATTCAGTAGAATTTGGTAACTTGTAGTTGTCATACTATGTTTCATTTTAATATAAAACATTCACTGACAAAACCCGGATTCTATTTATGATATTCGACATGAGTCGTTTAATACAAATACATGTATATGTTCTTTTAATATCACTTAGCGAATGAACAAGGTGCTTTATTTTGACTCAAATGATAATCAACTTTTATTACGTAAATATAAATTAATCATATACCTTTCAACATGTTTCAATGCTTCTTGTTGAGTACAAGAAGTAATGAACATTGTTTCCAAAATTAATACCCCCCCCCCCCAATTTGTATTGAGAAAAACAATGCTTATTCGAATAGAAATTATAAAATTATCCTGTGTCCCAGACCCATTTCTATCATTTTAACAAGTATACGAATTAGAAGTATATCTCCTTAAAATCAGACCCACCATATTACCTACAGCTACACGCCTGCACGATTGGACAATATGATCTCAGCATATATTGCGTACTTATTGCTCAATTTTTTGCTAAATCGTAAGCCAGACTGATTAAAATGTCCGAATACATGTAACTGACAATACAATGAATATTTCAAACACAATCTTAAATTCACTAGTAAGGAATTGTGTAGAGTTTTTTTTTTTTTTTTTTTTTTTTTTAATCCAAGTTGAAATAAACAGATCATTTATTTTGAATTTAGCGTATTGAATTTAAAATATTTATTATTTAAATCATTTTGAAAAGAAAAGTAAAAGAGATAAACAGCATTTTCTATATATCTAAATTATCTTAATTACGACTATTTGACTTAATGTTTTACTATGTGAGGAAAAATCTTTGGTTATAGTACATTTATTACTAAGAATTATGGGTTAACAAATTATATTTCTTTTTTTGTTAAACTAAAATAGAAATTACAAGTTACGTCAAGTTAATAAAAAAAAATAAATAAATAGATACATGGATAATTAAACACAAATCTTAGTTCATTATTTTTGAAAATGAATGCTCATTGTTCATTACTGACTTTAAAGGTGATGAAATCCAATTCAAATAAATTCGTGAAATAAAAAAAAATGAAATGAAAATCAGGGAAATATATTTTTTGAAAAATATGTTCTCAAGAAGGAAATCTATAATGAAAATAAAAACGCATAATCCCCTGCATGTGTATCTCTACGAGAAACATTGAATACACAAGTTACTTAGACAAGACAAAATTTTGATGCAATGCATCAAAGTAGGCCGCAAATTATTTGGTTATCATCAATGAATAATGTATTTTTTTTATATGAATATTTTTTTTTTTTGCAAACAATACCTATCTAGATTTTTAAGATTTTAACTACAATAATGGCCCTACTTTAGCATGCACATCCGGCTTAAATACACTTTAAGGAGTACTTTATTCCAACATAGGCACAATGAATTACGCATGATGGTAAAGTGATTGCCTTTTTTAGCTTGTCTGTTTTCTAAGAAAACTTGAGGTATGGAGATCATTTTAGCGGCGTAGGCATTGTTGTTGTTGACCTGTTGTTATTTAAAATATCTTCATAAAATTTAGCATGTATGTTCACTATCTCAAGAGCTATCCAGACAATCAAGGGGGACAACTCTGAAAAGGGTTTTTTGTAAGAGTCCATTTTTCCACTCAGCTTTTTAGCACGAAGTGCTAAAGGTGAGCTATTGTGATCGTAGAATGTCCGTCGTCCATCGTCAGTCGTGCATCGTCCGTTGTGCGTCGTGCGTCGTCCAGAATTTCTTTAAACATCTTCTCCTAAACCAGTGGGCCAATTTTGATGAAACTTGGCAGGGATGTTCCTTGGGTCAAGCTCTACCAAAGTTGTTCAAATAAATGAAATCCACCCTTAACTTTTCCTTTACCCTTAACAAAAAGGGTGAAAATATGAAAATCTTTAAAAATCTTCTTCTCTGAAACCTGAAGGCAGACAGCTTTCATATTTGGTATGTAGCATCATCTAGTGGACCTCTACCAAGTTTGTTCATATCAAGACCCTGGGTTCATTTTTGGGCTTTGCACGGGCGCAACCCTTTTTACATAGAGTCAAAGAGCGAAAATCTTTAAAAATCTTCTTCTCTGAAACCAGATGGCAGACAGCTTTCATATTTGGTATGTAGCATCACCTAGTGGGCCTCTACCAAGTTTGTTCATATCAAGACCCTTGGGTCATATTTGGGCTTTGCACGGGTGCATCCCTTTATCTCTTATGAGCACGAAGGGTAAAAAAATGAAAATCTTCAAAAATCTTCTTCTATGAAACCAGAAGGCAGACAGCTTTCATATTTGGTATGTAGCATCATCTAGTAGACCTCTACCAAGTTTGTTCATATCAAGACCCTAGGATGATATCTGGGCTCCACCCGGGCGCAACTTTTTTTACATAAAATCTTTTAAAATCTTCTCTAATCGAAACAAGAGGGCACACTGCTTTCATTTTTGGTATGTAGCATCATCTAGTGGGCCTCTTCCAAGTTTGTTCATATCATGACCCTTGGGTCATATTTGGGCTCCATCCGGGCGCATCCCTTTCAGCTCATCTGAGCACGAAGGGTGAAAATAGGAAAACCTTCAAAAATCTTCTTCTCTGAAACCAGTAGGTAGACAGCTTTCATATTTAGAATGTAGCATCATCTTATGGACCTCTGCCAAGTTTGTTCATATCAAGACCTGGGGTCACATTTGGGGTCAAACCGGGTGCATCCCTTTTTACATAGAATCAACGAGCAAAAAGGCATATCTGTCTTGCTCTTCGCTGAAAACGTTCCATGGTATTGATCTTAGGCAATTATCTTCTTTTTGACACCTTTCCTATCTAATTAATGTGATGTCCCAGGGGTCAAAGAGACTCAGGTGAGCGATCTAGGACCATCTTGGTCCTCTTGTTGTATTATCCAGCACCTGCAGCCAAGCACAGCCAAGGTTTGCACCCATAGGCGGTGCTCTTGTTAGAATAATATATTTACTCAACCTCCATTCTGATGTATGCGGAGTTATCCGAAGAAATGAGCATAAAGAAAGAAAATACAGACTCAAAATAATATCATAGCACAAACAATTCTGAAATCAGAACACGAGGCAAAAGATTCAAGTTATCATTCAATAGCTGTCATTCAAACTAGTACTAAGACTGCACCTATTTGAAGTAAAAAGACTTCCTTCGGTTGTCCCTAAATAGTTTGGTTAGAAAAAGTGATATGCTCCTTTTGTCGCATTGTTTTAATGCTTGAATAACAGAAACTGGCTTGCAATTTTGTTATGCTAAGTGCCAGACAACTGCTACATATCGCACACAGGATTAGATTTATTAAGGTAGAGACATTTATTCTCTAGACCAGAGCTTTGATGTAAGTCATCATACACTTTTGTACCAAAAGGATTTTGAGTGTGATAATGCACAATGAAGTATTGTGTTTGTTTTTTTTAAACCGCAAAAATGCCATTTTTACTATATGTTTAACAAGACTAAAACAGACAGGAGTGTAACCATAGGTGTATCTCCTGTGAGAATCACTTTGATGTAAAAAAAATTGCAGAGTAAAAACTAGGTCAAACATGTCTGAGTGATCAGTCATTTTAATGAAATGTGCAATATTTGTAAAATCAAGTTCATAACCAAAAACCCTGATTTTATTGCTCAATAATTTTCATTACAAAACAGTTTTTGAAAAACTGTTGTTTGATCCAGGCTGCACTATACGGTTTTCTTTGTTTTGAATAAAAACATTGGACAGGTTTTGTAATAATGTATCCCTAATCCCCCATGGTCAAATTCAAAACGCATTCATACTGGTAGGCCGCTTCTGCGGCCTACCAATAAGGGTCATTAAAATCATAACGCGTTGTCAATTGCATATCTCACGAGGGATTAACCAAGACACTTTAAACTGACTATTCCTTTCAGCGTTTAAGTCTAAAATCATCGTCATTATTTAACTGACTGCTCATCATTCTGTCAATATTCTTATTTATACAGAGTATCCCGGGGAACGGAGTTTCCTATAAAATACAACATTTTTCCTCTTTAAAAAACATTATTATCATTTTTTCAAGATACTAACTTAACCTGCACATTTTTGTTAACATTTTTTCCTAAGAAAATTCTGTTATTTTTTATTTTTCTTTACGATATTCTCATCAAGCCGTCTCGAGACGGATCGATCGGGCTTGGAATTCCAAAACGGAGAGCGAGCCGTCTCGAGACGGTGAGTAATTCAAAACTGTTTACAACAAAGTCATAAAATTTGCTGCCAAAATATTTGTCCGGTAGAATATCCCCAAATGTCGACAATATGTGTGATGTAATGTTTCAAAGAACCGCTGTGAAAATTTCAGCAACATCCGCCCTTAATTGTATGAGGTGTTGCGTTAATACCATAGCACGGACGGACAGACGTAGGGTCTACTGGCATCGAGACGGACAGGCAGATGGAAATGATTATACTCATAAACTTTTCACCTAAGGGGGCTAAAAAATCCATCTAGTGAGTGACATCATGAAACTCAAACGAATTTTATGTTTCAAATGTTAGGAACCCGTTCTGCAATTAAAGCTATTCAATATTCTGAAATTTGTTTCTTTTTTCATTTTAGATCCAAGAAAACGATAGAAAAGCAATTGTCCAATTAAATACGTAGATTTTTTTCTTCTAATTTGATTAATTGAAGAGAAAAAAATACATGTTTAATACAAATTGGATTTTCGGAGCATTTCAATTGATTTGAACATTAATTGTTAACAATCAATTCAAGGAAACTGTCAAAAAATAACAAAGGGTAAAAGAAGTAGATTATGAAATTGGTTATCAATTGCTTGATTGCCCCTTTCTTAATCACATTGTATATTCTATGTTGATTGCTAGATACAAACAGGCAGAGGTTTGTATTGATTTTTACATTCGATTTCCTTAACAAAAGGAGTTTTATACATTGGACTAAAAGGGGCCATTTGGTCGATGCCTAAGTGTCTATCCTAGCTAAACCTCGTGTACTGCGCAGACTGAATGGGGTCGAAACTTAATGCACAATGCTGGTCTTTTTTAATCTTTGATGACCATTTAGGGTAACTAATCAACAAAATCAGATAATGTATTTAAATAACTATGAACCGATAAAGTATTTTTTTGCATAACGTATCTTGATATATTTATGATTCTAAAATGCTTTTTGACAATTAACCAATTTCGAAATGATATGTCACTTTATATTTACTTATCTTAAAATAGTACCTAGCATAAGAAATAATCATTCGGAATACTACTTAAAATTTCTATCTTGCTACGGACGGTATATCGAGATTCCTTGATCTTGCTAAAAACTCATTGATAAAAGAACGATCTTTCTTAAAGGCAAAAAACTTTGGTAATTTTGTTGCGAAATAAAAGCCGATTAAAATTTTCGAATA